>JAQGCC010000336.1:0-41093 GCA_034698905.1 Xestoiulus laeticollis | reverse complement strand
CAGTTAAACTGGTCACATGACCTATAGTATACAGGGCACAGTATACTAGGTCATGTGACCAGTTTAACTGAGTTCTGGGGTGTGAATTAACACGCAAAAGTTTCCTTGATCCACATCAGTTCTACATCAACGTTGGTGTGAATCAGGTGTTACCCTTAATGTACTAATGTGGTTTAGTGGCAATGCTCTTTGCCTCGAATTTACATGTAGTTAGGTCATCAGATCAAATATACATCTTAGCTGTATTCCATGTCATTTTCCAATATGATTCTGAAATTGAATCTGCATTGTGGCGTTATTTACCAATCTCGTCCTGTCTTATCTCAATATCAAACATGTCGACTTCGTTCATTATTACCATAAATCACTTTTGCTTTGTAATCACCCGAAATTGTTTTCTTTTACAACGTTGTGGTGTAAACTTTTTTTAAATTAGTTTGGGAGAATCCAAATATCAAAACTTGTAAAGTTTGTGACCGAGGATTGGGATATTTTGAGTTTAGCTACCCCTTATAATGACCTTTATGAGTGTGGTGTGATTTCCCCCTTGACCTCTTTTGCTGCCATCTCTCCTATTCTTTCGTCCACTGACCAGTCTGCTTAAATGTTTGTTTTTTCAAACAACATTTTCCTGTTTTGCTTCTTCGAATTTAATCTTACTACACGCTAAGGCAGCCATTTAAATTCAGTCCAAATCTTGAGGCCTACACTGCGCATTCCCAGCCTCAAGTATTCAACTATTGACTATTGGCCTGAATGGCCTTGTCCCACACACAGTCGGGAATTCCTCAATATTTTTGCCTTCAGTTCGGGACTATACTGTCAGTTTCGTGTTCTACGTATTAAAAGTTGATGCGTGCAGGCAAAACTACATGTACTTCAAAATAATCTAAACGTGTTAGTTCCATCCGTTATGTTTTGGAGTGACATGGTCAACAAAGTTTAACTCTACTAAAGTTCATTGAAGGACATTCTGGAATAAACTGATCGTTAAATACACGGAAATTAACAAACATGTGCATGAAACATTTTGGCACAACTGTTGCTTATTACAAATAAAATACATGTATTTAGCTTTCGCCATGATATAATGTGGAACATAGCAATTTCGGGATTTAAAAAAAAATGTCAGATCGGTTATACATGCAAGTATGTGTACGAGCCACATATTAACATTTTGTTTTAGTTTATCTATAACTTCCAAAACTTGTTCACACGTCCATTGAATGTATGATAAAAATGTTTGTTGCTCATCCTGAAATTTTTATAACACTATCACATGGCTAGATTTAGACAAAGGTTTGCTTTTACTGAATTCGCCTTAATTTCCATGTCAACAAAAAATGTTTTCACAAACTTCAAAGTTTTATGCTACCTGACTTCCAAATTCTAACTTGATCTATCTTTAAATCTGCTATTAAAGGAAATTAAATTTGGCATATTGTGTTAATAAGGAGATTAAGCTGTCTTACATTGAACGCGAACGTAAACTACAGTTTCGAATTTCACATAATGTAGCCCTGGCTGTCAAATAGTTAACGTTGACGTGTACGCAAACCTCGTCTGCTTTGCATGCGTACCGAACGTAAACGTGGGGAAAATGCAATTAAAATGACAGTGTTGTCAGATAACTTGACTTGCGTTTATCTTGAACGCAAGACAGCTTTTATGGGCTATTCACAACATCGCGTTTTTCGACGTGCGTCAAATGACGCTCAAGAAAAATGGCGCCTCTGAACGTTTTATATTGTTTGGTGCTATGGCGCTTCACTCAACGCCCTTTTAATTTCAGTACGCAACGGGACGTTGTGAACTGTGCATACAGCGTCATGACGTCAGCAGTAAACGTCTGCGACGCTGAAGCGTTGTCGACTCTTTGGTTGTGAATGGGCCAATAGAGGGATTGGTCACGCCTCCCTTAATGCCCCGTCAACTGATTTACCTTAACGAGAACGCATTGGAATAACATACAGTGCTGTCAATGTGGTTAGCATTAAGGGAGCATTAAAGGAGGCGTGCTCAATCCCTCTATTATCTCGCTATTCTTCGCGTACATGCAAATGGGAACGTGAGAAAAAGACAGTGCTGTCAAATACGTTAACGTGTGCGCAAGACAGCTTAATCTCCCTAATGTAAGCTAAAACAAATCTATAACTTGCAACAGTTATAATTTTGCATATCTGTTTATTTACCTTTCTATTATGAACTGATATTGACACTGACTATGTGATTTTTGTAATGGTGGTATAGGATTTTTATCTAAATTTCCTGTGTTTCTTATAGATCCAACAAAATCTACTGAGATAGTGAGATACTATGGTTCATTTACTTTCATAAGCAGCTATCTTTTGTCTCTCTCATACATGTACAATATGCACAAGCATATGTTAAATTTTCAAAAAGCCATTTTCTCCATAACTTATAAAAATAAATGAATAAAAAAATTGCTCAGTATTCATCACGTTTTGATGCATCCATCCGGCTATATTTTTAAATGTATTTCTTCCAGTTAATTTTTAAATAAAAGGTTTTTGAGAGGTTGTAAATTTATCCTTTGGCCGCTATATAGGGGGCAGCTAGTCACTTGTAGTGTCCCATCAAAGGAACTCCAATTTTAAATACATGTACATGTATATGCTGTTGAATTTGACGAAATGAAATAGCCAGATAGATGCACCAAAACGTGATGAATATATTGAGCAATTTTTTCATGGAGAAATTGGCTTTTTAAATTTAACGTCGCAGGTACGTGTATATGGCTTTCTCCATAGGTAAACGAGCCTTAAGATAGTCTATTTCAAAAATTTGATTCTAACGACAGTAGAAAATCTAGAAAATAAGTTCAATGTTTACATGCATTGGGAAAAAACCGGATTACTTAATACCGTTGAAGATAAAGCTCTTAAGACTGTTACATATGGTAGTTAAAATTTGCGTTTGGCACACACCGAATACATGATTGAGTAAATTCACCACGGGAATTGCCTTTAATCGTACAGGTTATGGATCATTGAATTGTTTTTTGCCCCCGTCTTTCGTTTGCTCAGCCTTTGAAAATGGGCTCTGCTCGATCTTTCTTAATTTCGCGCAATTGATTTTCCTCCTACTAGGAAAACGTCGATTGGATTTGGAAAATCAATATGTAAAGTTTTCGCCTTCTACAGTATGTTCTTATCGTTTAGTTTCTGTTTCTGTCCTTCTGGGAGCGTTAAAGACCCCGATTACACCAGTCAACAAAGACGAAATGTGCATTGGATTTTGAAACGCTACATGTAATCTACCATGCGCGTTGAAATGTTGCTGAATTACAGGAATATTTGCGAAGATTTCTTATTTCCTATCAGAATCTTGCCTATAGTCTGAAACTCGCCACAAAAATGCATCATGCTTGCTTTGTGGCTAAATTCATATAATCTCTGAATTGTAACACAATCCAGTTAGCCCTAGGTTTCGGGCCATTACAAAATGTTGATTGTTATGCACTTGTAAATGATTTTATTCCTTAAAACGTTTATTACATTATGGTCTATAGGTCACGATTTTGTCGGTATTAGGACAAATTTCTAGTTACGGAAGCGTAGGGCAGGCATCTTTTTGTCTGGACAACAAGTCACAGCTTGACCATGTGAGTTGTCCGCAGGATTTCCCTTGAAATGCGGTTTTGTAATTTGCCCTGTTCGGCGAAGGAAGCGTGCTCAATTCAATTCCTTACCCTGCAGTCAGCATGTAGTATATACTACATGGCATATGCCATGTGGCAGGGGGCAAAGTGCCAGATTTTTTTAAGGTGAACTTTATGCTTATGCAACACATATGCTTACAATATGTATACTTTGAGCTTCCTTAAATATGACCATAGAATTAGTGGATGGTCATTTTGAGTCAGATGCCTTGGTGTAATTTTCTCCAATTCATAATTCATACAACGTTAGAAGCGCTTCTGATGTGTCGTTTTGAAAAACGCGCGACTTGTCCGCTCTGAGCTTCCGTAAATTTATCCAGTTTTTCATTTCGCCTAGGACGAGATTGAATTCTTGACCAGACGGTCCAGACCTAATCGATTTGGTGGATTTTTCACGGTTTACCTATCTAAACCGATAGGTAATGTAAAAGGGAGAATTGTACAATCTTTCCAACTCTTACATGTACAGTATGTTTCCACATCGGACATAAGTTTCACAGAAACTTGCGTTTACAGTAACATGCCAGCCAGACTGGGAGGCTAGATCAGAAAAACAAATTTCCGTTCGTTGGCCTCGAGGATGCGTACTTTGCGAATCCCCCCCCTGGAGGATGTCGCGTGCTTTGATGGGTTGCCCTCGTCTTGTCTGTCTGCCTCCTCGGCACTTTGTCTTTTCGTGGGAGCGATTTTACAGAACCGAGTAGGAATACACGATCCGCGTCTAGTGTGCATCGCCAGCTGAAAAAGAAGTGCCGAGGGGCTTTTTGAGGGTGGGAAGGAGGGAGGACTCCCCTCCTCCTCCTCCCCCCCCAGCCACCCCCCAACCCGCTGTCCCCCTCCGCCCACTTCCTCCTTCAAGTTGCAGACGTCATAGCAATACGCGTACACTCGGAGGCAATGATGCGGTAATAGCGCTGGAGGGGGTGTCGTTGAGGGGGGTGAGGGACCTAGGGGGGGAGAGGGAGGGGTGGGAAACACCGAAAGGGGGTGGGGGAAGAATGCAGGTACATCGATATGAAACGATATCGGCTCATTCTCTTTTTCCACTGCTTGCCAGGCTAAAGGAGGTTGTTTACCTATTTACCCTTTTTTCGTCCCTGCAACACTGAGTCATGGATGTTGATGGCTAATTCGTGTTAATGTAATAATTTTGGCTCAGAATGCTTTTTTGTTTTTGCTAGGGAGCACATTTTGATATTTAGGACTGGTCATAACGTTTGTTTAGCTGAATGGCTGTTGGACAACACAAGAGGCATTCTTCATTGGGCTATTGTATGCATTTTGTCCAATTCTATATATAACAGACTCAATAGGATTGTCAACGTTAAAAATATCACTGGCTTTCCAGCGTAAACGACAGATGGTTTTGCCAAACATGGACTTTTTGTATCTCTTAGGCTACATTTGATTGGTTAACTCGTCATTTAATAGCGTTGTTGAATAGGTTTTCTGCAGATGTTTGTTGAGCATTATCAACGTGCACTAAGTCCCTAGCGCCACCTGGTTGTTGCAGGATGCTTACTGGGTAAATAGCAATATGGTTTCGTGGATGCTGCTTTGACGTTTTCTGCAAGCCAATCTGAATCACATAGCATATTGGTTCTTTTGTTCTTGAGCCTGCAAGCCATGGATCTCCTTTTCATTATAATGTTCCTTAACTGCCGACAAGATTGGCTAAGTGGTTACACTTAGATCCTTGAATTCGGGAGACCCGGGTTGGAGCCCCGGTCGGCTATCCTGGTTGTGGTTTTTCGTGGTTTCCCACAACCAACCGTAATCGCCCACATAGGCCGGGAGAGTTCCCCAAAAATGCGGCCACGACCGTATAAAACCTGGCCCCTTGCCCCCTGCCACATGGCATGATAAATGCTGAATGTAGGATAACGATTTGAATTGAATTGAACTGTTGCAAAATCATGCTCCTCACTGAATTTTAGCTCCATTCTTGACCATGTCTTAAAAAACTTAATTTTTGGAGTAACGTTATTTGATACACTTTTTTAGACTTTACAGGAGACTGGTTGGTTAGATCGGTTTAAGGATTTTTGCGAAAAAAAGATTCCGAAAATCTAAAACTTGACCTAACATAAACTAACCAAAACTAACCTAAATCGGGCTTTTATTACTAAATATTTGGACAGACCGGAGATTGCACTGACCGGAAAATCCAGTCACCGGTTAGATCAATAATCGGTTGATATTAAAATTAAGTGTTCTCTACATTAATTTCACTAGCTAGATCGAATGAAGGAATGATTCATTCCGATGGACAAACTTTTTTCTTAGTACATGATGTTAAAAAACAGTTTTTTACTTAGTCAAATGAATACCATGTATAAGCTGGTGCATTCATCATCGACTTGCATGGAGAGTTAACAGATCAAATGCAGATATGGTCAAATGTTTAGGACTCAGACATGAATTTTAAGCAATTTCGTGTTTCCTGAGTTAAAAACCGCACTGAAACTGCATGTCACAGTTCAGCAAACGTCCTTCCGTTTGGTGAATGCTGATCTGGGCATATGCCGAAGATAACCTAACACTGAAGTGGTAATACAAATTGGAAAAGGGATCGAAACACGAATAAAGTTGCGAAATAGTGATTTTAAGGTAACCTCATCAATGTTATGCAATGACATGTTCAATCAACAGAACTGAACCCATGTAGCCTACAAATGCTATGGAGCAATGTTTAAACATGACAGTAAGAAAATGGGTAGAAACAATCAATGCCGTGTGCGATTTAGCACTAGCAACAACGTGTTGTAATCAAAATACTCGGTTACCCAACTTTTTTTCTTCATTTTTTAAATTAAATGCCACAGGTCTAGTACTTTTCCCAGAATACCATGTGCAAATTTGGTACTTTGTATTCAAAAGTTACAAAATATTAAAGTGCTTAGGGATTTCTTGCTTTTAATTGCTTGATACAAGCAATCTTATGTTAAAATTCTATAGGGTTGCGATTGATATGTCAGTAGAGGAGTTATTTTGTATTCCAGTAATTGACACTAAACATTTGACCGCCAATGTATAATTTAGCATTGTGTTGAAGTGTGTGAAGCATAATTGTAGCCATCAATGAAGGGTGGTTGATTTGTGGCAGAATTTTTCAATACTTGTATTTGTTTTTCAGGTGCCTTAGAAGAAGAACAAGAGTTATGTGGTAATGGTAGTGGCAATGGCGGAAATGGCAATGGGGAAAGTGAAATGGTCGTTGACAAGCAAAGGCATCAGCTAAAACACAGGGAACTGTTCCTTTCTCGACAAGTGGAAACATTACCTGCCACACACATACGTGGCAAATGCACTGTCACGCTACTAAACGAAACCGAATCCCTTCAAAGTTATTTAAATAAAGATGTATGCATAGCATTTTTTATATATTTTCTATTTCCTTAGTAAAGTACAAAGCTGTGAGGTTTCAGGATTTCTAGCTTATGAAAACTGTAGAATTGAAAATTCAAAGATATCGATTTTAACTTTCAGTATTCCTATAACAAGGTTAAAGCAATCACACCTGAGTTTGCTAGAAATCCTGACTTCAAAACGTTGTTATACTTTCAACAACAACAAAATCGCTATTTTCTACTATTTTTATAGGGACTTTATATGTTTTCATTCATTTTTTTAGGATACGTTTTTCTATTCGTTGGTATATGATCCTCAACAAAAGACATTACTTGCCGATAAAGGGGAAATTAGGGTAGGTTCTAAATTTCAAGCGGAAGTGATCCCCTTGTTGAAGGAAGGCGAAGGAGATGGACGAATTGTGGATGAACTGGAAACACTCATATGGACTCCAAATCACAACCTTACAGATAGACAAATTGATCAATTTTTAGTCATAGCGAGGTAGTTGAACATGCTATACCCATCTAACTTTTTATTTTCCAATACAGTTACACTGCACACTATGAATTTGATCCATTCACCAAACTCAAACTTATTTTGATGCTTAGGTCTGTTGGCACGTTTGCCCGTGCTTTAGACTGCACAAGTTCTGTAAAGCAGCCCAGTTTACACATGAGTGCCGCAGCAGCTTCTAGAGACGTAACACTGGTGAGTCCTGTGCATTTTTGTCATAATTTCGAGCTTGCATCGTTCTATAGAGGGCTTTAGGATTTAACATGATTTTTTTTTATTTTTTTTTTTGCAGTTTCATGCCATGGATATATTGCACAAGCATAATTACAACATTGCCAACGCCATTTGTAGCCTCGTTCCATCCACTGGCCCCGTCCTTTGTAGGGACGAAATGGAGGAATGGTCAGCCTCGGAAGCGAACCTGTTCGAGGAAGCTTTAGAGAAATATGGCAAAGATTTCAATGATATCCGGCAAGACTTTGTAAGTTCGGATCACATTTTTTTAAAAAAAATATTCGTGTATCTGTATGCAGACTAGTAATTTAATACCGGATTCCCATATTGCATTAACAAGGTCAATATTTTCATTTTGAAATCTTAATTTAATTTCAGCTGCCATGGAAATCTTTAAAAAACATTATCGAATACTATTATATGTGGAAGACTACCGATCGATATGTACAACAGAAAAGGGTGAAAGCAGTAGAAGCTGAGAGTAAATTGAAACAAGTTTACATTCCTAATTAGTGAGTAACATTTTCTTTCATCATTTTTTTCCCCTTAGAAATCTTTCTCATAGCTTCGAGATTTGATGCTGATTTCCTGTATCATCTCTCCACAAGAGAAAGTAGACCAAAAAAGTGCATCCCAATCAGCTCATGCTCAGTTTTGGCATGAGAGGAGAGTGATGCGGCTGTCACAATCTGATATCTATCCTAATTTAATCCCTTCGGTTACTAAAAATGTATTTTTTATTTGTATAGTAATAAACCAAATCCTGCCGCAATCAGTTCAGTTAAGCCTGGAATGATGAATGGGTCGAATGGCGCGAGCGATCCCCCTCCAGTAAGCGGCAAAGCATGTGAAAGTTGTTACAGTAAGTACCTTACTAAGATTGCTTTATATTCTGGTTGGATTGATTTGTTTTTAACATTGGATTTCATTGTTTTTGAAGCTCAACAGTCAGGTCAATGGTATGCTTGGGGGCCAATTCACATGCAGTGTCGGTTATGCAGCACGTGTTGGAACTATTGGAAAAAATATGGGGGTCTTAAAATGCCGACTCGATTGGGTAAGTTACTAGTATCTTAGCCAAACCCCTACAAATATTTCAGCCTATCCACTGCCAGTAATTGATAATTCATTTGAGCGAATTCTATTCAAGTCGAGTGTTTTCATGTTGAATTTTCAGCTGTCGTACATTTGAACTATTGCGCGGTATCTTCCACTCATTTTGCAAACTGCTTTTTTTTTCTGCCACACTTACAATATGCATGGCATGCTAGTATTTATTAGTTCAATTGCAAATTATTATTCCCTAGCCTGTTGCCTCGTAAATATACGCAATGCATGCTACAGTTGCTTTTGGAATTTGTAAGCATATTAATCACATTTGTTTCCATGCAAACATTTTAACACTGTTGTTAAAATGGGCACTGCAAGACAATGAGGTATATTGCTGGGACAGTGGGTTTTTTGTATATACATTTTCCAGGTTTTTTTTTACCATCTGAGATTTTTTGGAAAAAAATGGCTATGTTTTTATTATTTTCTAAATTTCATTTCATTTTCTACAAATATGATACAGCATATTTTTTGTGGATATTGATGTTTGTTGCATCGATAAGCTTGAATATTGAAATGTGAAAATAAAAATGCTCAAATAAAATCAATGCCCATTTTTTTTACAAATTTTTCAACCCTTAAATTACTGCTATAAACCACGTCCTTGATTTTTATTTATGCCTCAAAATTTTTCTATTTCCTTTCCTTTTTTTGTAATCAATTTGCCATTTTTGTTCATGGCATTCTAACTGGAAAATTGTCCTCCTGCTTTTCTGCCATGTGCATTTTATTTAATATCATGGACGTCGTTATATAAACAGAAATTAGCAATTGAGCAAGTGAACTGCTGCATGAATTGAGGAATTTTAAGGATTTAAAAAGAAAAATTAGTTATCAGGAGTTATTAAATCAACCAATGATATTCAGCATGAATATATCACATGCTCCTCAGAGGCTGAGTGGCATTTTTATTCATAAAAATGCTTACCTCTATTGGATGCAAAAATCATCACAGCTTGTATAAGCTACCTGTCCGAGTCCCTCCATGTCCGGGATGAAATCCAACCTGTGACCGGGGTTATTGACAATAGCATGACGGATGAATGATCAAGATTACTTAATTGTATCAGTTATTAATCGTGCCACACAATTATTTTCCTGTCAAGGCAAGCTATTGAACTTCTATAACTCAAATGCATTGTACAGTGGCTAGGAATTATAATTGTGAATTTGATCATTTTGGTACATCCAACTTGGAAAGGATCGTGCGAAGTTTTGCTTTATTTATCTATAATAGCATAACTAACAAAAATCAATTCCATGATGCAATCATCATATCGTTTTAATGTTTGTCATCAGCTGCAAAACTGTTTTGTTTGCTTTTTTTGCATGGCTTACAGCAGCACATCCCTTGTAGTTGTATCACGTTTGCATATGGGATGCAGTAAATTATCGTCATATTGGTTTGTGCTTGTACCATTTGCATTCACTGGGTTGTGTATTCCCGCCTCCTTTTAGATGCCGAACGCCTAGGCACTGGCCGTAGTAATGAGCAGCAATATCCTTGTAAGGAATGTAACAAGGTGTTCGTTAGGCAAGGTTAGCGACAGAGTTGTTTTTTATTTTAGTTCTTCCCTTTATGCTTTTTTACTTTCATTCTGTTTTTGAATGATATTCTTTTCCGATTTTTTTTATTTTTTGCCTGCTTATAATAATCTTTTCCCTTCGCCTTAAACTGATGCGCAGTAGAGGTTTTGAGTATCGAGTTTTTAACAGGTGGTTGTAACTAATTGATCATGGTTGCTATTGCACTGAAACTTAACGGAATAGATTAATTGCTTAGACTACTAATTTAAGCTTTGTTAAACATTAATTATGATGACAAAAATTAAGGCTGTCGTGCTTCATTAAGAAAAACAATACTTGTGCATATACAAGTATTTCATCCTGGATTGGCATTGATAGGTACATTACCTGCGCCTGCACAGGACTCACTGATATGCAATTTAGGTGCATTTCCTCTAAAATAAGTTATAAATTGATTATGGCGATTAGTCAAACTATACAATTGTTTATTCGCCATACAAGACGTTTGGTGTATTCTTGGATGTCCAGTTGGTGAAATCATATTTTCGCTCTATAAACATTCATGTATTTCATGTCTAAGGATCTGTTATAAAGAAATTTGGGATATCAATAGCAAATTAGCATGATGCAGGCAATTTGATTAATTATGCATTGTTCAATTTTGCTACTGACCATTCCAACGTATTTGTTTTTAAAAATAAGTTTTGTAATTAATATGAAAAACGAAATCCAAATGTGTTGTTCATAAATCTTTATTCAGTTAATTAATGTATTGAAAAATACCGATGCTATAATATAGGTAGATATAAAATAGAAAATATATAGTCAAGTGTTATTTCTCTATCTATTTAAAGTAGTGTTTGTGCACGTTTTGACAAAGTGGAAGTAGAAACTTTATATTCTTTAAAAAACTGCTGAGCAGACAAAGCACACCAACTTTGTAGTTAAAAATGTGTATTTCAATGATAGTCAATAATTCATAATGGCGACCATTGAGTGGAAAGCAAATTTTACATTGTTCTGTGTATATTTTACACATTTTGTTACTATCTTACTTTTGTGCAATGTATTCATATCACCCTTTATGATATTTTTTTCGTTACACAGAACGACTTGCTGCTCATATGGCAGCGCACCGCCCACATCGTTGCACGATAAGCGGTTGTGGAAAGGTTAGTCCAAGAATTTCAAAATTAAACGTACTTTCCAGTTTTACATTACTATAAGAAATTTCTTCTTTTTTTTAATGTTTAGGAATTTAAATTAAAAGCTCATTTGGCACGGCATTGTGCCACAGCCCATGGACTGACCATTCGGGCGGGCAGCCCACGCCCTATTATGAAAACGAGAGCTGCCTTTTTTTTATGCACAACTCTTCTCACCCGTGTTTCTAGAAGAATTTGCCACGATATCTTAAAGCCTCGACATGTGGCACGCAATCCTTTTCAGCCCGTGAATTTTATGGCTATCAAACAAGAATGTAATTATACTTATCTTTAAATTCTTTGAAAACATTTTATTTTAATGTCTCTTAAAAAATAGTGTATTTATTGAATTATCCAAAAACGTATGAGACAGTTACCTATGTTTTATATGCTATAACCCTATTCAGGCCAAATAAGGAGCCAGGGCCGAACTCCGGAAGAAATCAAGGCAACGTTAGCGCCTCTGAAGCCCAAAAACCGCGGGAAGGTCAACGACGTTTCTTATCGGCTTGGTACCGAAGACCATTCGACACCAGAATGGCTGGTAGCGATGGAGAAGTCGAAGATACCTCAACCAGAAGTTTATGCGTTCCCTTCACCGGCCAGAGGGGAAGGTTAGTTAAAGTTTTCAAAAAAAATGTGTGCTTGTCATTTCTGTCTTGAAATTAATTTTTTGATTCAATGCGCTTCCTTTCCATCCTTATAAATATAGTCATTGTTTGCAGTTTTCCATAATCTTTTCATGTGTTAGGGCTGCATGCATTGTATACTCGCAATATGACTGAAAATTGCTATGTAATTTGATCCAGATGGACGGCTGTTGGTTGATTTTATGCTGAATAGAGAAAAGGAAGTTGAAAGGTACACTCCTGGCATCAATAATGTATCACCAACAATTTTGCCACGGAAACGACCTTTTGAAGACCATAGCGGTTAGTACATTTTTTGTTTGCCAAAATGCAGTTGTTTACTTCCCCATGTACTATTTGCCTTCAGTGACTGTTTGTACTTGCGAATTTTCACTACTTCCGTTTCCATTTTAGTGGATGGAATCCTGGGGCCTGCTGCCAAGCGTCCTTTGAAACCAATTGCTCCGACAGTGCTGAAGTCCCAGCAAGAAGGAATCTATACTCGCAATCTAATGCCACCCAGAAACATCATTAATCACCTGAACGGACGAGCCAAACTGGCAACTATTAACAAATTGGGACGAAAACAGGTGTTGAGCTGGGTAGATGCGCCGGACGATGTCTATTTTCAAGCTACGGATGGCACTAGGTAAGCATTGGATGATTCTCTATTCTAGGTTTTTATTTTCCCCCTTGTGAACAGGCAACAGTAGTTTTAGTTAGATTTGTCTAAAAGAGCTAAAAGAATGGGTTTGGCAAAGTCACATTTCTTTCATTACAAAGCCAAAATTAAAAGACATCGTCAGCTTTTCCAGCTAGCTCCAGAGTATACATTTTATGGCCTTTTAGGGTTAAAGTTGAATCTGACCGAGGAAATAAAATGGATAGCAGCAAAAAATAAAACATTTGTATGTGGATTATAAAAATTTAAATGCTAGATTAAGGTTGCTTATGGTTTTATAAGCACAATACTCGCTTTGCTTTTACATTTATATATCTGTTTAGACTTGACAATATTTACCAGCAAATTAAAGAACGGGCACTATCCATTATAATATATTTGTTTCCCTGTGATGCTACATTGCTCTGCTTGGCTAAACTTTTTCGAGATGATGAAGATTATACCTAGCTGGAATTGCATGGCCTCAAACAATTTTAATTTTCTTAAACTCTTTGGAAGTTTTTGGGAAGTCTTTATAGGATTGAAAACTTCTAGCGTTTTTGCTAAGATTTAAAAATTTAAATTAACCGAGGTGACCTCAGGTTTGCACGCTTTTGGATGAAACCTCCCTCCACTCGTAACTTCGGCGCTTCAATTTCGAGTTTTATTATTGTTTGATAGCGAAAATTGAAGTCTGCGAGATTCACTGTAGATGTCGGACTAAATGGACTCACGACAAAGGTTTTTTTGAACTTGTTGCGATGCCACAGCGCCAAACCAACGCCGGCCGTATTACACCTAGTTTTCAATTTATGTGGAAGATGACTGGTGTCGTGGCTTGAGATTTATGAGCACATAAAATTACGCGCTTTAGGCACATTCACTTGAGGATAAATGTATCTTATTTGGTTCACCAGGAGGAAACTAGTAAAATTTGCAGCATTATTTAACATTGTTCCTAAGGGAATATGGTGACGTTAGGCAAAGGCACTGTTAGCCATCAATGGACAATTTGTAGTTTGTTTCATCTAAACAGGAAACTTCTTTCAAGATATTTACATTTTACCTTACACACTTGGGTTTATTTGCATTTCTATCATTGAATGAAGTTACTGAACTTCACAATTACCAAGGGTTGCACTTCTGTCTTTCCTTTTTGATAACTTAAATTTGTCGATTTTTAGCATGTTTTTCTTCAAAAAAATGCATTACATTGACTTATTGAACCTATCAATTTTGGGGAGCAGATTTGAAATACCTGGAATAGCGCATTTTTTTTTAAAATAAAAAGTTTGAAAAAAACCATAATCTTTGTGTTATAACAACAAAAACTGCAAAACTGCAACACTGAGCATAAATCAAAATGGAAAATATTTCTTCTTTCTCATAGTTCTAAAGGGAACTATCACCGTTAAATGATCATGTTTTCACCACTCTGTTGCACAATTTTGCATAGTGCACTGTAATGTACTTGTGCAATATAGGGCATAAAATGCGGAAGGCACTACATATTCAGCTATTAAAAAGCATGATTTTTTGAATTTGATTCTGGCCAAGCTACTGGAGAAATTTTTACTTGAATTTAGGATTTGTGCTTACTATCACCGTGAGATGCTTGCCAAACTATTTTATGGCATTGTACAAAACCCATCAGCACTGATGCTGAATGATAAGTCTCCCAATTCGCGCCATTGATTAGAGGTTAGAAAGCTATCGGGTAAACATAGTTAGAAAGTGTCCCACCTGGTGAGGCTCTTCGCTCTCTTCCATGGGCAACAGCGCCGCCTTCTGACGTCACCACTGTTCTCTGAATTTCGAAAGTTAAAAATGTCAAAATTCTCAGTACACACGTGCTTTTTATCAGTTTAAGATTGTTACCGAATCTGCCCCATTTAAGTGATGTACTTTGCAGTTTAACATTAGTTTGGCTGTCTACTTCTGCATGCAGGAAACTTCGTAAGCAATTGACGCCTGCCGAACTGAGGAAGGCTGCACGGCGTCCATGGAGGAAGCTCAACGTGAAATTCCCGCAACTGGCCCCTACGGCTTCAGACGTCGTTGTTTTAGATTGAGGAGGTAAACGGCAGCCGAATCAATACGGAAGTTCAGTTCTAAATATGATGCAGGCGCAATAATTGGGCGCTGCGTCGATCGGACGTAAATAACTATATGCCTCGACCGGAGCGGGCAGTCGGAACCAGAAAACAACCGCCATCATTCGATCCGGCTATTAACGGAAACGGAGGAATCCGTTGGGAAAGTTCGTATTTCAAATGTACTCGCCGATTCTCGAGCTGGCCGACGGGAGGGTCGCCACAGTTCATTTCGGTCGGGAAAATAAGCAAGGCAAATTAGGGAGAAGGCGAACCACCAAATCCCTAATCACGCGCCGCCAGAGACATATTCCGGCCATGGACCTTTCACAGAGCCGCTCACCTTCCGGGTGCGCTATCGAAATAATGGGTTTTTACTTGGGACACATCGACATCGCTGTTGCTGCCGTGCGACGCAAGAGAGGGAATGTTGCCGGAACATGTCGCGCCCATTCGTCCGCTCATCCACATGTCGAGTTGTTTTAAAAAGTTGTGCTCGTTCTCGAACACTGACGGCAAGAAGGCGTAAGCTCGAGCAGGAAGTGCTGGAACGCGGGACAAAATGCATCTCCGTGCGCTTTTTTTCTCCGCGTGGTTCGAGTACCTGAGAGCCTACTTGTTCGTTGGCGAGAATCGCTAGCGTGGCGTGGTTCTCGGTAGAGAAACGCGTCCGTCGTTTCCACATTACTAACCACACTTCCAACGCCATCCGTTCTTTTTAATTTCGCGTGCGTTTCTCGATTTCCAGCTAGCCATTTACTACTCATTATCCTTCCTTGTGTTGCAGTTTTTAACTTCGTTCCCCAACTCCCTCATGGGTGTAATAGCTGCCATTCGATTGGCTTTTGTACGTAAGTACCTCCGTTGCCTCATCGAACTGCAATATCTACGTGGTGAAATGCCTTGTTGCCTTAAGGGCACTGCGATGCTCATGCGGTTTGCTGTTGTGACCAATCGAGTGTTCTTTTCAATTTCGCTTATGTCCTTATGTCCAACTTGGCAGCATTATGCCCAATTTGCCACTATCCATGGGCCATTTTTGATCGTCTAAACTTAAAAAAGGTCGACATCTCTGCCTAGAATAACTTGTGGAGATTGGAAACCTAAATATATTAGATCTTGCATTAGGGATGTGTTCTTAAAAATAAAGCTCCTTTGATTGAAACGAACTATTGCGGGTCTCTTATTGTTTATATGAAAGCTATGATGCGATAATGGGAATCTTATTTTACAATTGGAAACCTGCACGCTAGAGTTTTAAATCTTATGTTAGAAATACCTTTTATTTATACATCGGCTTGAATGGTGCTTGGTTGTAGTGCTCATTGCGGTAGTAGAATGCTTAAGTGTAATCGTTCTTTCTACTTTGGCACTATTAAATGCATTTGTTAAATTTAAAATTGCATTTTTTTATCTTTTAAACTAGTTTCACACATGTGACATTCGACGAATGTCTATTGGGTGGATTGAGTTTATTTTCAACGCCAAGCAAATTTGTCCCCTTTGATGTTTGTCAAAAGACCGACGCCAGATTTGAAATACGAAATATTTGTGCAAAGGGGCTAACAGGCCCCGTTCACTAGGAATAAACGGACTTATACATTCACCGAATGTCGCATGTATGGCGCCGAGTTTTAATAGTTTGAACGAACTCTACCAAAGTTTGATAGATGAAAATGTTCCATTATACTGAGCTAAACCCAAAATTTCAGCTCTCTAGGTCCTAGGACGTATGAAAGTTACTCAAAGAGTACCGCAAAAAGTTGAAACAACCGAACTCCAAGCATGTCTAGTTAAATAAAAGGTTTTAAAAAAATTGTACATATTACTTTTTATAATCAAATGTCAGTTTCTTCACGTGTTATTCTGGGCAAATTAGTGACCTTTGTTAAGTTAAGAATTTGTTAGGGGAGGACTAATTGAAGCATGAGCCTTGTCAACCCTTAAAATGCGATTGGCCATCTGATGTTTCGCTGCAGCATCGACTTTTTTTCAAAACGATGTTTTCTCTAAAAACTAAAAAATAATGGCGACGAGCAATTCTGAAGCGATGGTTTTACTAATAATAGACTAATCACGTGGCACTTGCAACTGCCTTTTTTAAAAGCCAATTTCTGACCTGTCGCTCATTGATTCCCATATAGTATTTAATAACGTAACAAGCGTGCAAGAATTCTTCTAATCTTTTTTCCGTTGCCATTTATGCAAGAAAACAAAACATATACATGTAGCCCATTTAAAGTTTTTCCACATTTATTTTAATAGTCTAATTAAACCATTACCAATGACCGAGATATTGAACCCGCAAGCTTTCATATACCAAAGAGGATTTTCTGCAGATGACAATGTACAGAGTGGGCCAGATAAAACCGGTCCCGAGAGGCGTAGGCTTCATACGAGACGCTTACGTAAACTCGCTCGGGACCGGTTTTATCTGGTCCACCCTGTATCTAACATATGTTTTTGTGACTAACCGACAGCATTTTGTCTTCTAACATCATGGAAGACAGTGCTGATGAGGCTCATTGGTGTTCGTATTGGGCTCATAACAGTGTTTCTCAACCGCTTTTGAAACAAAATACCTAAATGACGTGCTCCTGCGATACATCAGGGGTTAGGACAAAAAACATGCTTCATATTTCTTATTTAACAGTAATTATGATAATTTGCCACAATGTTAGCTTCTTTTGGTACGTTAAATTGCACGGCCATAGTAAATTTTATTTCAGTATTAAGTGGACACTAAATGCAATATTTCAAAGAGTTGTAACAATTCGGTTTTTGAACAGTATATCCTCACTCGTATCTTAAAAAAATATTTGATATGAAACTTAAATATGAGAGCCGTTGAATAACCAGGATACAAAATGCTTATATCGTGGTGCTCGTAATATTAGCTAATGATATTTTGACGAATTGCTGCTCAATTTACAAAACTGTTTGAGATATCTAGTCAGAAAAAAAACTTGTGGCACATTGTCCGACCTATTAAAAGCTTAGGAAATTTAGGATTTATTGAATATTTGCATGGGCAATTTGTTGCTTATGACTTTCTGAACCTTTGACTTTACACTATTGTAATGGGGTTACTTGTAGTTTGATTATTCCAAAAAGCAACTACATAAAATAGACTTAATTGCATGTGACTCGTGTAATTGTTTAGTTGCAAATTAGTTAATGCCCATATAATCATTATCGTGTGATAAAATTCACCTTTACCTTGTCAAAGCGCCCTGTAAAATATGTAAATTTTCTGTCTGTTGGTCACAAAGGCAACTGTTGGAATCGCTGCATAATTATATGCAATTGAGTATCTCTGCACGCTGTTTTGCATCACCATGTGCTACATCGTGGTGATTTTTAACAAATTTTGTATGATCCTCGAGGCACGGAACAATAATTCTCCAAAAGTCTCGGCCATTTCTTTTCGGTTTTTCCTTAAAAATTGCTTGTCATTGTAAATAAGGAGTGATAAGTTATTATTAATCGTCCATTTTATTTCTTCCCTTATTTTGATATTATTGCAATCGTTCGCCAGTCTTATACAACTCTTCACTTTTAACCTTTTAGTTTATCAAGTTCTCTTTTAGTCTTATTTCATTGGATTTCTCTTGCCTTTGTATCAAATATCATCCGATTTCATCCCATCTTTTAAAATTATGATCGCGCAGCCACCCTCTTCTTTTTTAAACCATCTTCGATTTATTTCTTCTTGCCCCAACTAAAACTAATAATGTGAATAGGAACCCCATATGCTCTGAGGTTAATTGGTTCTTTATTTTTTCTAATATCATTGATCCTGCTTAATGTTAAATAATCACTTGTCTCTGCAATCAATCACCTCAGATTTTTTTTAAATGTCTTCCAAAAATATGCTTTTTTTGGGAAAGTTTTAGATGCTGTCAATTTTGCGCACTTTTCCACTTTTGAAGTTTTTTGCATGAGAATTACTGGAAAATTAAAACCTTGCCATGGCGAAACATTGTAATGTGTGTTGCAATTTTTTCAATGAATTATTTACAGAATTTTCTTATTTCTGCTATTCATGCTTCGAAGCAAAAGCCCCGGTCACGATTTCCATTTTATCTTTGGCAAAATGAAAATGGAACGAATCGTGGTATTTTTTAAGAACGATGTGCACATGTGCGCTATATGGATAAAATGCATGACCTCATCAAATATAATGATAATAAAAACGCAATATGTAATCAGAAATCAAAAATAAAATCAATGTAATGCATCTGACTGGGAATTCACCCTCTAAATTTTCAATTCAATTTCTTACCCTGCAGTCAGCATGTACAATGTAGTATGCCATGTGGCAGGGGGCAAAGTGCCAGAATTTTTAATGGGAAGAGTATACGGTCGTGGCCGCTTTTTGGGGAACTATCCCGGCTTTTGCAATGGGCGATTACGATAGGTTGTGGGAAACCACGAAAAACCACAACCAGGATAGCCGACCGGGTTCGAACCCGGGTCTCCCGAAATCAAGGAGCTAAGCATAACTACTAAGCCAACCTTTCAGCCAAGTTAAAATATATATCCAACCGCTAAATCGACGACGCGCATGTGCACATTCAAAATAATTCGAGCAATTTGTCTGAATTGCATTTCGTCTAAGGCAAAATCGAATTCGTGACCGGGCTTTTTGTGTATGCTGGATTGAATTGTTTTATTTTTTGAAGATGTACACGTTTTACATAAATTATGGTGAAAATAAATGAAAGAAGAACATCCTTTTATGATCCCAGTGATTGATTACACTTCTAGCTGAATAATTAAACTAATTTACTGTAATGTTTTGCAACAATAACATCAACTTTTCGTTTGTTTTATTCAACCTATCAATTTGTGCTCCACACTCTTTTTGTGAAAGAATGTCAAGGAGTTATTAGAGCATTTCTTCCATTTTCTTCTTATCTTGCTCACCCATCTCCATTCAGATATTTTAATTCGGTGTCCCCAATAAAGCATCGTATTCATAAAGTTAATATTGCAAATTATGAAACAAGTAATTGTTTGTATATCTTCATTTATGGATGCCAGGGATGATACGTAAACTACTTTTATATACTTTTAAAATCATTTCATTTTTCTCAAGTGTGCTTCTCATTTGATAGCCAGGATCTCGAAATGCTCATGTATGTGGATTTTCTTATTTTCTTTCACCCATTTTCGTAAATGACTTCAGAGCATATGGAATTGCATATTGTCGCCCCAAATATTTATTTGTTTACCTCGTAGATCTTTGTACGTTGTACGGAATAAAATATAATGATAAAGTTCCTTGAGTTGCAAGCGTATTTAACTCATTTTTCAAATTTTTATCACGAAAAGTTTTTTTTTATTTCGAAGCTGGTTTTGATAGCCGATGAAATTAAACGACCAATGACAATGTTTGAATTTTTCAGTATTTTTTTATATTCTTGATTAGTTTTAGGACATGCTGTTGCTAACTGATTTTCATGGAAAATCGCCTCTAGTGACTTATCCACAGGATGTGATTCAGGGCATAGAGACGAGAACTTTGGTGAGTAAACTTTCTGTTTTTTTGGGAAAAAATAATCAGTTGATTGTTATGTTTATATGATTGTGAACAATAAGGCAGTTGAGCAGAACCAAAGTAGTCGTAGCTCAAGTTTTTTAGGGTTTCCACAGATTTGGAAAACTTCGTATAGTCGAAAAAATAGAAATTATGTAATAGAAGTAAAGGAATTTCAACACTATATATTACATTTGCTTCCACATTGCCAGTTAATTATTAGTCATCATAAAAAGTCATGCAAGTTGCTGACACTAATCCAACCCTGAACCTATAGAAATTGGGAATAACCCATTTTGCTCCTATAATCCGGAGTGTATACTGGACATAATGTAAATACAGTGAAACCTGGGAATAGCGCATCTTTAAGGGGGCGATCCCACTATGATCCCCAATGGTTAAGATGGGGCCTAATTTCGAGCTGTTGTTTTTCCCTTTTGTTTTTAAAATTTTTGGAAAATTTTTTTTTAAAAATTCTTTGAAAAATCCTTTAGGTGTGCATTGATTTCTTTATCAAAAATAAAATTCCATAATTTTACAAAAAAATATCAAAGTTCTTGCCTTTCACAGGTGTCGCCGCCAGACGACCTTTTGCTGAACTAAAGGCAAGAACTTTGATATTTGTTTGTAAAGTTATGGAATTTTATTTTTGATAAAAAAATCAATGCACACCTAAAGGATTTTTCAAAATTTTTTTTTAAAAAAAAATTTTCAAAAAATTTCAAAAACAAAAGGGAAAAACAACAGCTTGAATTTCGACCCCATCTTAACCATTGTGGATCATAGTGGGGATCGCCCCCATAACTAACAAACTAGTAGACAGAAAAGTCTACTCGTACAACTTTGTAATGGCATGAATTTTCGACAATCTCATATTAATAAAAACTTTTTAATTCAGGTATGAAAAAAAATTGTGTTATTTCACCAATGTGGGTTATTTTTTGCAGACTATAAGTTTTGTTATAGACATGAATGTAAAACTTTCTTTTAACAGCTAGAAAAGAAGTAAGAGAAAATGGTTAAACTTTAAAATTTTATTTCTGTTTTCACTTCATAACAGATATAGCCAAAGTGTGATGAACAACCGTGATTAAGGACCCATTTTCAGGGGTGACATCTAGCGAGACCATGCACCCGGGTCCTCATCACCATTTGAGTTAATTTCTCTGTAGCGCCATCTCTATTCATATTTTTGAAACTCGAATTCTTGGAATTTTTAAGAGTGCGATGTACTCGTGTTATATGCGCGTACTTTTGATTTTATTTTCTCGTGTTTCGTCTGTCTAGTTAAACATGTTCACTGTTAGAAAATTAACTCCACTGTTGTTTATTAGTTGTATACTAGTTTTAATTGCTTGCGTGCCTAATTTAAGTTCGGCAGAAGAAGCGAAAACCGGTAACAACAGACCCAAGAAGTTACAAATTGGTGTGAAAAAGAGAATAGATGATTGCCCTTTCAAATCGAAAAAGGGCGATTTCCTGCACATTCACTATGCGGTAATATGTAGTTCATGCTTTCTTTTATTAAATAACTGTATACGTTGCATGGTTGTTAAATACATGTAGTTAGGACGTTACAGAGTTGAATTTACGTTTCGACCCACCCACCTGCCATTCTTTGTCAGTATAACCTGATCTCCATTTGGTGTTTGTGATTATTTATTGAGGCTTGGTGGCCTATAAGAGAAACTATAAGAGAAAGCGCATTGCGACATAAAGAAAGTAGGGTTTAGAAGGCATTCATGCACTTGTAGATGATGTTATAACTTGTCTGTAAGTATGGAAAATTAAAAGTTTGGGGTTCAGTTGCTGTGTGCTCAAGATAGAACCTCAGATTAACGCCTTCTATAAACTTATCACATGCGTCATTTACTGCGATAATACCATGACATTATGCTGTTATCTGGCCATGGCCCTTGGTGACCAACGATTGTCAATTAGGCCTACATATGTAGTTCTGGTTGCATGGGTTATGTTTATAAACATAACCCATGCAACCAGAGCTATACTTCAATCTCAATCTCAAGGCAATAGAAGGCACTGAGATTGATTGCTTGAATTGCTAATTTTATAACAGTTCAAGGTCTTATGCCAAACAAATATCTATACTTTCAAATGTTATAGTTTACATTCTTACAGTTAGCCTATGTTGCTGTAATTTAGTTGCAGGTCTTACGGTTTCAATAGTAAACCCAATTAATGCATTTCACCTGGGATATACGTTTGTATTATGTTATCCCTCCTATTTGCATTATTTGTTATAAGTGTTTGTTTCATAATTTGAACAAGAAATTACAGGTAATTAATGTACACAAACTTTATTTTATAGGGGAAGCTAGAAGATGGCACGGAATTTGATAGTAGCTATTCCAGAAATCAGCCATTGACGTTTACGTTGGGTGCTGGTCAAGTTATCAAGGGGTGGGACCAAGGATTGCTGGGGTTCGTAAAAAGTTTCCATATTTGCATCAGAAGTCAGAAAAAAACATTTTTTTCTTCTTTGAAACTTTTGTGTGTGTTCAGTTTATTTAACGTTTGAATAAAAAGTAATATGTGTTACATATAATGTTGCTACGTGACGAGTTTATCATACAAATGTTTCGTTTTTACAGAATGTGCGAGGGTGAGAAACGAAAATTAGTCATTCCACCTGAATTAGGATATGGCAACAGCGGAGCACCGCCTAAAATTCCTGGTAAAATATTAGTGATAAACTATTGATTATTCTAATTGCATTATATTTAAAAGTTCCTCTAAAGACGTCGATTCATTTTTGTCATTTCAGGAGATGCTGTCCTCATTTTCGAAGTTGAATTAGTTAAAAATGAACGAAAAAGTGAATTATAGAAAAAAAAATAATTAGAATGATTGCCCATGCTATATAACAAATTGCACGTTGTACATGAGCAAGGGTTTTCAAAACAATGAATTCTACTTGGAAAACTTTCTGAAGTAATGGTCTAAAGATTTTTCTCCAAATAACATAACGTGTGTATTGCTGTTTTTTTTACAATGGATTAGTCCTTATTCCTTTCCAAAGTATTAGAAAAAGTAAACATGCATTAAGAACAGAAGTCTGCCTTTGTTGTAATTACATAGAGTGATCATTGGAGATGTTATTACATGTAGTATGTTGCAGCATTTTGTCAATTGGTTGTAAACTGTTGGATTCATAATATTTTAATGGTCACATTTTGCCTTTAACACAGCCTCACTCTTAATGTTCTCGTGCAATATTGCACTTTTGCCCAATTTTCCAATCCCTGCACATTTGTCACTCAAACACGTTCACAAATCACAGACACAAGCTATACAGTGTGTAGACAAATACAATGTAGAAGAAATTAATTCAGTGCTGCCCTTTCATCACAAGTCCTTTCAATGTAGCCAAGAAAGACATGTACGTACTCTATCCTTAAACTTTATTTGTGTTTACATTATTTTGCACGGTACCCAGACAGTTTTTCACTCTTATATTTTCCAACCTTGATTTTGCACCCAATTTTTGCAATGCAAAAAACTTGCAAAATTTATTTTTTCCTTGCTTGTAAAGATGTCAGCCAGAGCAATATTTTTCATATAACATTTTACAATTTCTATAGTTAAAAAAACCCAAAAAACTTGTGTACACGTGCAAAAGCAAGATTCGAATTTTTCACGTGCAATTTCGAAGTGTTGATGAGATTACTCCAGTTTTTAAAAAAATGCTTAGCAAATGTGTAGGCTAAAATTTTATACAAAAACAATTCTCTGGCTGCCTGAGCATATCATTTCACCTAGTGTGAAAGTTTTTTGCATTGTGGGTTTTGTGGGTATTGCACATTTGTCCATTGGGTTATATGACTATAGTGTATGTATAGATAGAAATGCCTGTGTGAGCATCTGTCCTTCAACCAAGAAATGCAAAAAAATTATGTATATATTCATGACTTTTCATCGAGTGAGATAATTTGTCCGCCAAAACACCGTTTTTCGTATCAAATTTTACTATTTCTCTGGTTATTTTTAAAAAAAACATACAATAATCCAAAAGCGCATGTGCAAAAGCAATATTGGAATGTTGTCACGTGCAATTTAAAATTGTTGCTAAGTTTATTTTTTTTCAATAATTATCAGACAATTTTTCCTGTTTGAATTTTAGCGCCAAATTTTTGTATATTGTAAGCTTCTAAATTGTCGAGATAGATGGCGCTTAGATCTCACCACCTGTTCGATAATAATGAAGCACTGCCTGAATAAAGTTTACCAAACTTTTAGAACACTTCTAATACAAGTCTTTATCGATATTTAAAATTTAAACAAGGAAATGATCGACGTTTTTTTGATATCATAACGAACGTAATAATATTTTCTTGAAAATTACAAGTAAAATCCGCGATATTATGTAACGAAACATGGGTTCGTTGATAAGCTGGTTCAACAAGTTAGCCAATTAGAATTCATGTGCCATATCAGATTGGTCGAATTGCTAGGCTCTCATTGGCGATTAGTTAAGAATTTATCGAAAGAGGCATGACCGTTTCCATGGAGACGAACGTTTTTTGGCGAATGCTGCTCCATTTATCGAGAATTTTGGGAACCTGCGAAGCAAAGTTTTATTTGTTCGTACTCGTACTTCGCGATTCGAAACGGTGAACTGTTTTTCTCGTGTTTGTGCTTCGAAAATAAGTGGTTCTTTTCCAGTGGGATATGCGGATTTGACTGAATTGAAAAGAAAACGAACGTGGGGTAAGGAACATAATTGTTGTTTTTGTTTATTCAGAATACGAAATTACAGTTTAAACGTTTGCCGATTTGTTGGACTTATAAGCTTGGTCAAGAAGTGGCTTCTGCTCGTTTGCAGGACCTCTTGATATAAAGCTGACCGTAAATCAGTTTTATTTTTTAGCCGGTTTAACGGTTTATTATTAAACCTTACTCAAACTGACATTTTGTTTTGGTAAAGTGAATTCTGATACAGGTTGTTCAATGTTTGTTTAGCTATACCTGATTAACCAAGATTATAAGAACGCCTACTTCGAGTCTTCGAAGTCGATCGGTGTTTATAAAAAAAAGAGTTAATGTTTGTTACGACAGTCACCCCTTTTCATTTGCTTTTTTAAACTGGACAGCTAGTAACAAATCAACAAATTGGCTTCAGTGTTTAAAAACGGTGATCCAAATAGGCCTTGTGTAAAGTGGTACCTGAAACATGAGGCCCAAAAGGGGCGGGACGTTCGAAAAGTTGTTTACGACCTGCACTAATTGCAACCCTGTTAGTGAACTTTGAACTGTAGATTTTACTCTTGTGTCCCTTGATGGCACAGAACAATGGTAGAAGTACTCCTGAAGCAAACATGTCGCACATTTATAGGCGAGGGGTCAATAATTGGGTAGTCTACTCCTTCTAGTCCTTTTCAAACTTCACTGTAAATCTTCAGTGTTCAACTTGTTGCATAAAACTCAGAAGATTGGATCCTCAAAAAGCACGTATACGCCAAGATTATCAAATTGCAGAAACAAAAAAACCTGAATGGTTCATAAAACAAGAAAATAAAATTTCCAAATCGATCGTGTTGACATGATGACTATAATTTATGTCTTATTTCTGCTTGAAATAAGTAAGGGACACACCCGACTTTTCAACATTTTAAATGTGTTGCTGTGATACCCTATATGGAAATCTTGCCTAGATGTTTTTTGCGGAAAGATTTGGATTTTACGTCTGTATTTTTTGTGCCTAATGTCTATTATACAGTAGAACCTGTCTAAAAGCATACCAGTGAAAACTGCTTTCAAACAGGTTCATCTGCAAATATGGATCTCAAGTCAGGGCTTGCACATTTTATGCTTTTAAAAGGATATTCTTTTACACAGGATGCTTTTAGACAGGTTCAACTGTAGTGAACTGTGGATATGGGTGGTCAATATACAGGGCGATTTTATGAAGGAAAACATACGTCTTTACCACGGCCCTTTATCAGGTTTTACTGTATCTGAATACATGTAGGCTAATTTAGCTGTTTTAAACTTTTTACGAAGGAGCGCTGCAATGTGCATTTGGGCCTACATAACTTTCAAATAGGCGGCTTAAATTACTAAAGTTAATATTATATGAGGCTCGTTCGATTATCAAATATACATGAATAAATTATAAGTACATGTAACATGTAACAGCCTATAGGGCCAAACGAGAAAAATAGTTAGTCATTGAAATATGGTGGGTTTTTGAAATATTTTATACGGTATACTTATATTATATGATCCGATAGATAGCCTTTTCTGAATAGTATGTTCGATAATTTAAATATCTCCTGCGATTCATAAATAATTTTAAACTGGACTTTAGGAATGCCATCTTTTACAATGCACGTGCATAGTGACTGTTGTATCACTATCTGAAACATGTTGGAAATATCGCGTAACACCCTGCATGGGGTTGCCATATATTCTAAGCAGATTACTACGGATGATAGTACGATTATGGTTCCTCCATTGTAATGTCTTTATTCGTTTATAGGCTATACATAATATACCGTATAAATAATCTCTTCATGAATTGACTCCTATTAGATGCTATACATGTACATGTATAGGCTATATGTATAAAACGTAACTTTTGGTTTGAATGCTGCAAACTGAAGACAAATGTTTATTTTTTTATTTTTTTTTTAAATGAAAGATTAAATAAACAAGAAAATGCACATTGTGTTCGTAATCAAGACGGTTTCACGTGACATTTGCGGCCACTTGCCCCCATTGATTTTTTTGTAAGAAGCCATATAAGTTGAATGGTGTCACGCGAGCGTAGTGCATGCTAATATGTCCGCTTGACATGTATTTTCAATAACAATTAAAATGAATTCGCCAGGTAGGCTTTTTTAAAATGGGATCTTTGTACTTCGCGAACTCGGACGAAATGCATCCTTTATATACGATCGCGGATCGTTGGCAAACCGAAACAGCTAAAGGTGATGTCATGTTACCTGACAGATTTTGCTCACCTCAATTTTATGTGCTAACAAAGCGTGTGGTAATATTATACATTATCCACAGCGGCTGGAGATGCACTGAATTGAATTCCTTTAGCCTCAAAGCAAATTAAATGTTTATTTTGCGGAAATACGCAAATTTAAGTCAAGATCTGCTGTATTAAATTTGTCCCACTTTAGCACGTTAACCCCGCGGCAGTGTCATGTACATGTATAATGGACATGTGCACGGGGGATCGGTTGATTGTTCCGGTGCTGTATAATATATAGGTTCTGGTACGAATTTTATCTTGTCTTAAACGAAATAGAAATCGGACATATTGTTTTCGGCATGTGCATGTAGCTATACAGGCAAGTGACGTAATTTCAGCGGAATGTAATATACATTATCATACCTCTATATAGTCATGTTGTATACATTGTACATGTAATTGTAACGACGCTTCATTTATATCACGTGTTCAGTGGCTATTTTGTAACGGCGCTTTATTTAAAGGTCGCCAGCAGGTGGCATTCTGAATGCATTTTCTATACAAAAATATTTTTTTACCCGCTTTAACTTTGGCACGGTCACGCCTTTTATCCACCAGGAATTTATCCAATTTTTATTTTCGCCAAAGTCGATATAGAAATCGTACCAGAAGCTAGCGGTATACAATATGTAATTTGTATTATATTGTATAATATGTTAGGAATTATTGCAATATAATTATCACGTCGTCTTGAATTAGTTCTACATGTAGACTATAAACAGTTTGTTATTGTATACAGTGTATCCTAGCCTATACATGTAGCTCTGTGTTATTGACTTCAATGAAATCGTTTTGCATGATTCGAAATGCATGCAATGTAATCGTTATAATGTTTTCCTCTTAGCTTTCCGTTATTGAATTTTTTTTTTTTTTTTTTTAATTCAACAAGAATACATGTATAATATGACAATATAGGCCTATGCTACATTGTACATATACATTACTCGTTGCTGTAAAGAAACCTCATTAATTTATACAAGCAAAAACTCGCACCTGTATATAGACTCATAAGTATTACGAGCGTATACATGTACATTAATTAAAACACCATAAACGTGTGGCTAGGTTTTGATAATAACTACATGTATATCGTTAGAATCTTCGATTAAGTGATCGTGGATTATAGAGAAGTATAAAAATGGTCTCCCTTTAATTCAATTATTAATAATTGTTCATACTCTTCCTGATGGAATAGAACTGCATGCTCGAAGGTATATACGGCCACCTTTCCAAGTGGTAACAGCAGTATTCATGTAGGTAATATGCCTGTATAACAACAGGACGAGTAAATTGCATCCTTGGCATGACTAATACGCGCTTCAGCTTTTCGAAAACGTATTTCAAATGAAATGCATAAATTTGCGTAACACGTATCGCGTATAAATAAGGCTAGGCCTGTCTGTCGTACTGGAAATCAGTTGAACATGCCCACCAAAACGGTTCCTCTTCAGTGGTTTGGCTTGGATGAACAATTATAATGAGCTTGTTGTTGAGGGCTTTTTCACTATACGTGCAGGACTATGACCGAAACAAAATGCTCCACAGGAGAATATTATCATAGAGAAAAGCGATGGAAATTCAATGTTGGAGATGATACCACCAATAAATTTCCTTTTTTACTGCAAATTGGTTTTATACTTTCATTTAGCTGCCATAAGTAACGCCCATGGCTGCAGCCAATGTATATGCAGGTAGAATTTTTTTAAACGAATATCTGGTATTGAAAGCTGTGGAGCAATAATTTTTTTTATTAATTTGAGGGGGCGGTTTTATTTCACCTCTCTGCTCTACATGTTGCGAACATTATGAGCTGAATCAAAGCGGACTTGCAATTTGCATAAATTATCCATATGTGCATGCTTATATGTAGAGCTAGAATTGCACTTTGACGGCTTTGACCTCCGTGTTTTCAAGCTGGGTAATTGATCCCTTGAAACCCCTCCAATTGGACGCATTTTGTCATGGTAATGCCTGGGTGTCTAGTAGGCCTATACTATTCATTCTTTTTAGCTCTTGGCAAAAATGAAAATTGCAGGGAAAATATACATGTAAGCATTATTACATTGTTATACATGTAATTTCTGTGTCATTAGCTTCTGTCACGAGTTCTATCGAAATCTAGAAATAAAGATCGGGTAATTCAATTCTTTTGCATGTGCACGTGACGTCATTTCAGCGGATAAATTAATGTACATGTATCTTATGCTCAACGAAATGTGAAACGATCTTACTTGTACAATAAAAATATTTCTCTTTCAGTTTTATTGAAATTTTAAAAACTAACAGCAAGTAATCGAGGGCAATCTGGACATGTCGGAGTCTGCATTTATTACCAGGATTATGTCAGGATTTATTAGCCTACTGTGGATTTCGGTGTCTGGAATTATCAAAGTCCTGGCATAAATTTTATTTGAGAAATTGGCAGGACGGTTGGCGAAAAGGGTTTGATCAAACTTTGTATCATGTAGAGCCTATGCAATGTCATTTGTTTGGCAATAGCGTTATGATAGCAAACAGCATAGTCTATATTCGAGGGTGCTACCGCACCTCACCTTTGTTGATTGTTTGATGGCCATGTTACAGTCATGGTATTAATCAGAAAAAAACCTGACAAGTTCAAAGAATGAGTTTCGTAAAAGATAAAAAAGTACCAAATCATTCTTAATATGACGGCTTTAATTACATAATTATTAAGATTGCAGTCATAGAACCTACAATTATAATTTGAACAGAATGCTATCAAACATTAATGATGCTATACGGTGGTTTATGCATGATTAGCCTAGGCCTATATTGCATGTTGTCAATGATAAACATCGGTCCAAATTAATGTTCGGTAGGCCTAATATTTTTGGAATAAGTAATTACACGGGTGTTTCTGCAGAATCTGTGTAAACATTATATACAGTGAAACCTGCTAAAAGGTGACCACCCAAGAAATTCCAAATTTGGTCACTACATGTATACAGGTGCTCACTATAGGCCTACAGAAAATTTTAACGAAGGAAAACATACATGTACATATACATTATATGCACTAAAACCAAATATATGAAAAGTGGTCACTATATGCAGAGGTGCAGGTCATGATAATTATTGCAATGCAAAACTTGCTATATCAGCAGATTTCTTCAATATTTGTCATTGCTGACAATATGTAATTCTTGTGTTTTTACTCGAATTTTAAAAAGAAATTCAAAGTAATTTTCTATTAAATGCAAAGTTGCTCAATGAATGACATTTTATTCCAGGATGTTATACATGTAGTTTAATTATTTACATGTATACAGTAAAATGTACATGCAGGCCTACATGTGTACCCAAGTAGATTCTTTAGATATTTCTCCATCGTTTTTTAGATATTTATTGCAGACTACGTATACAAGGAAAGGAATATATGCCGTCTCGAATGTCGAAACTCGACATTCCCTTTTAGTTGTTAATTTTCCCATGCATCATAGACAATGATATAATAAAAAGGATTCCCGCTGGCATAATGTTATGTTTAGTGACGCCATTTCATATGAATTATGGCATGCACAGCCCCAAGTCGATTTTTGACAAATGAGTACGAAGTGGCTTTTCGATTTATGATCCTTGGCAATAAACACTGTACAAAATGTACATGTAATTCGTCGTCAGCTTCAAAATAGGATACAGGCTCCATTTTGCAATAAATAAAATGACAGTGCATTAGTTGGTCATATTGGCTGCTTGTATAAAATTAAAATGGGACATGTCAGACAATACCTCAAACGAATGGCTTTTTTCCCATTAGGTAGGCCTACATAGCTTGTTATTCAATATTGAGATAAACAATCACTCGGTATATAGTGTTCACTATATCCGCGGTAGATTTATGTTCCGTGCTGTTATCAATATTATATCATTCATTATTTGAATGTGGACACATTCTGAGTATCGTACTGTAATATACTGTATATAGAATATAGAAAGCGATTGACAATCTAAGGAATGCTTGGCTGTGACAATACTGTGCCAAGGTTTGCTTCTATCATTGCTTGTTATCAATTATCCTATAGAATTTAATTATGAAATTAATCATATCTATAAGATAAACATTTTTTCCTTGTCTAATCGACGATGTCCTACTTTATAATGTCTAGCTTCGCTTACCTTTCTCATACCGTTTTCGTGCAGAATCATGCATGGCAAAAATACCAATGATATAGCTGTCATGTTTGTAACGTACTTTTATGTGTTTACATATCTATACATGCATTCATGTACGAACATGTAGCACAGTGCATTTTGAATAGCCAGACATGTTTTAAAATGCTGATGCTCATGGATATTGTGGATACAGTACGTACATTACATTATTATATACATGTTTACGGAAAGAAGTTCTCGTTCAACCAAAAACTCAAAACAGCACATAATTTAAAGGGGAAACTGGAATGAGTTTCAAATGCTCACCTATAAAAACCGCATTGTTGTGATATCAGCGTGATTACAAAGTAATTAGTTGTCATCGATAATATGCACAATCAGTTAGGATTCAAAGGAATTATAAAAATGATAATACGTTAAAGGGATTTTGACATTATGAAATGTATTTTTTTAATTAGGAATTTACTAAAAGTAAAATGAATTTTGTCCTCTTCCTGAGGGTTTTAGCTAATAGCCTTACAACATTACAAGGAAAATAATCAGAAAGTAGGCTATACTTGCATGTACTAGTACATACATGTATTGTAGTTTTTAAAAGAGCATTAATTGGCATAGTCTACAGTTTAAGTTTTTTTTTTTTAAAATCATTACAAAAGAATTCTCTAGACAATATAGCCAATTAATTGTATATATATACTACATATAATGTGCATGTAACATCTACTTTTTGGTGTACCTGTGTTCAATGCAGGTGTGTGGGCATTTTCGGAATATCCTACGAAGTCGATTCAGTCGCTATTAACTGTTACATTAGACAGGGTTTCCACAAACATGGAAAACCTAGAGTTGTCAGGGAAAATGGATAAACCTGGAATGTATAGTGGCAGGAAAAAGTGATTTATATGTTTAAAAAAAATGGAAATTTAGCGTGCATGTATAAATATTTCACATTCGCTTTCATATGCCTACTCAATTATTAGTACATGTAGGCTACATGTAATTACAATAGTTAAGACTCATTCACGAGAATTTTTTTCTTTTGCATATAAAACTTTTTTCACACGTTTTTAACCACAAAAAATATTACCTATACTCATACAACTATTAAATGGCACTGACATTTAATTTTGATTAGTTATGATTTTTAACACAGATGTGCCAAGGAAAAAAAACTATTTGTTTCATTCCAAGTTGAATTCAATATGATCATTGGCTGAACATTGTAAATTGTGTTCTGAAAGAGTTTATTTGCTCCACAAGACGTTGGGGGAAAACTGGAAAAATCAGGGAAAATTTAATTTCTGTGGGAACCTTGCTATAGCAGATCGTGTTGTTAAAACATTACATGTATTTGAATTCAACCTCTGTGAGCGCCTGGTGCAATTGTTGAATTATCACAAAAAGTATTTTTTGGTTATTGATGTTGGTAAGACGAGCAAGTTTGCGAGTGGACTAATGACCTAATGTGAACTTTGCGGTAAAAAGGCAAGTTCGCTGCAGGGAAGAGGGGTAGGGATGTAAGGGGAGCCTTGAGCCAAAACACTTGCTGAGGTCATTTCGGGAGTCGGCCACGAAATCCAGACTTTTGCATGTTGAGCCACTAAATACTGCATGCACATGCATGCATAGTTGCCATGGAAGGTGCGGTTGTTCCTTTGAAATCTGAAAAAAAAATATATGAAATTTTAATATTCATGAGGATGAGGTCGTCCAAAATTTTTTACATGTGCATCGTTATACCTACGGTAGTTTTTACTTCGAAAATCATAACTGGACACAGGCCAACCTAAGACTCGGTTTATTAGTCACGAAAGATAATGAGATAATGAAATCTGATCCAGTTTAGTTTTGCCTTTTTTAATTAGATTTTGCAACACGCTTATTGATTTCATGCTATAATAATGCAACAATTTTAACTAAAATGCGCTCAAAGTTAGGCTAAAATGCGTGACCACTCCAAATTTAAGAAGGTTAAAACATTTTTGCAATTAACCAGAAACAAACCGTTATGACCATCTTGCATAAACTCGTACAACAAATTAAAGTTTAGAGAATGCTCATACTCTCACTGAGAGAACTTACTCGCCCTAAAAAGTGAGTAATAAATGTTGTTAGATATCACCCTGCTTCATGATCTTACTCACCATTGTAAAATGCAGCTTGACACTATTTGGAAGAAGCTCCAGTTTGAAAATAAAGTAGAAAAAAAAACCCACAAAAATGTGCTTTTTTTAAAAGAAAAATCGTAAAAAAGGCAAAATTTTGGTTTTCTGTGCATTTAAGTTGCATGAAATTTTGGAAGAAATTTCACACAATCTAGAGCGAAATTCCAAGTTGTGTAGCTCCAGTTTTAAAATAAAGAATAAAATTGGTACACTGTATAGCTCCAGTTTGAAAATAAAGTAGAAAATATCTACTTGTAAAAAGTTGAAAAACAGGCAAAATTGTAATCTTGATATGCATGAAATTTCGTACAGTCTAGAGCGTTATTCCTTCGAAGTTCCGTAGGTCCAGTTGGAAAATAATGCAAAAAAAAAATACAAAAATGTACTTTAAAAAATTCAAAATAGGCACAACAAATGTTGGTCTTCCAACTATTAGTTTTTGAAGTTATGATCATTTATCATGCCCTGGCTTATGTTTTTTGCATGCAATATCCAGTGGTATGCCTGGTAGCCATGAGCATGATCATCAAACAAAAACTCACAAGAGAATGAGCATAAGGTAATTTATTTTTTCATTTGTTGTTGTATCAAATGAGTAAGATGCATTATACCAACTCGCTCATGCCCTCTCAACTTTTCACTTCTTGTTCGGTCCTTAGAACATCATCAATCTCATATATTTGCATTTGCTCGTGTATGATTCCTGCAAGTTTGGAGCTATAGTTTCCATTTTGATAAGCAATCCTTAATTTTCTAAAAAAAATATCAGCTCGATTATAGGACCTTTGCGTGGGCATGGTGATATCATGCCTTCCATATGGCTGTGACACACGTGTGATGTGATAAGTTGTCGAGAGTTGTCTTTATATGGTGTCATTTTTATTTGGAGTGAAATGATATTACGATGATGGTGTAAGAAAACTAGGCGAGACATATAGCATGTATTCGTGTTTCTTAAGAATTTGGCTTGAACTTTAGCAGCTGCATCAGATCTGTCCGTTTAACAGAACTGGCTAATTCAGCTAGTTGTGGACAAGTATACCAAGCAGTTAAACAAATTGAACAAATTGACGACAGCTAGACTGTAAACATTCAGAAAATAGGGTTAAGACAATAGGCAGGACTTGTAACAGATACAAAACAACAGTATATATTTTGCAAGGTGTTTTTATCTTCAAGTACATTATGGAAAAACAATATAATGATCAGCATGATATGATTAAATAATAGGTTAATCAAATATATTAGATCTTGTATAGAAGTATAGGAACTGCTCCTGATCTAAAAAAACGGAAGAGATTGAGCTCCCATATCTACATTTTTATTGTTTTTATGTCAAACGCGACATATCACCGATATATCAGAAGCTCTTCTGATGAGTCGTGTTGGAAACCGCGCAACCTGTCCCTTCTGAGCTTCCTGTATACATTAAGTTGTCTGGATACTATTTCGTCTAAGACAAAATAGTTTGCCAACGTAGGCGTACACTATGCATGTATATCCGTTTTCATCCATTTTTCTTATACTGTGGGATGCATTCTACATGTATTCTATATATTTATGAGAACATGGTATATCATTGTGCAGGAAAATCCCCTGGGCGAAATAAATATACTGATATCAGTATGATCAGTCAAACAGTTCAGATTTATTGGAATAGTATAATGATGAAACTATAATTTACTGATATTGTTTGGGGTATACTGGCATCAGTCAAACATTGCCTACTGATGTCACTATGCTGTAGGGCCTACTGATACCAGTATATATAGCTCATACTGTTATCAATTTGTGCATACTATATAATATCACTATAGAATTTATTGATATCAGTATATATTTATTTCGACCGTTTTATTTAGTAGTCGTATTTATTTAGTTGTTAGTTTGGTAATAGAAACTATAGTATTCTCCTTCACAGATACATGCATGTGTATGCAAAATCATGTCTTTGTCTCATTGTTGAATAATTATTTGGAATATTATATGCATGAAGAACCGATTTTGTCCGACTACATGTGCATACAACATTTTCAAATGTTACTGGCGGTCGTTAAACTGTTCAAAGACTGCATGAAAAGGATTTGTTGTATACATGCATATATCTTCTATGCCACATGATGACGGGATCATGTAATGCTAACTGATATATGATGAAGCCAATGTATATTAAAGCACTTAAAAGGTTAATCCAAATTTTAGGTCAAGGAATTTTGTGCAAGGATAACCATACATGCATGTATAAATCGACATTGCATGTTTTTGCTAGCTGGCAGACCCTTGTCATCGGGCATTGCATGCAGTGTAAATCTTGTTGTTAATATTCATACGTCCATAAAAGATACCTCATGCTATAGCAAATATGAGTTACATGTATACTCGACAAAATAAAATACAGTTTGACATCAAATTGGAGGACCAACTTGATTAATTTATTGGCATTGGACGTTATCTTTTACAAATTCCGTATAAGCGTTGGGCTTTAAGGCTAAAACTAGCTGACATTTTTATTTTCGTCGAATCCTATCAGATGTTTGTTCACGACTTTTGATTGAAAACATGATTATGCTCTGATGATGATAAAGCTTCTGTAAATCTTGCTTCCCCAAGTGAGGTCTCGACTGAGGCTAAAAGAACCCCAGGAGGGAATCTGTCCCACTTCGATATTTAGACAACGTTCAAATCAATTTAATCATATCAGGCATACAGAATTACCCATGGTATTTCCCACTATTGGATGAATCTGAAAGTATATATCCAAAATACTTTGTCTGAATGGTGGTTGTTTGTCAGCTTCACATCTTTGGTATCAAAATGTCCTAATTTTCCCCCATTGGAAGAATTACATGTAATGCTATTTTGACATCATTGATATAATAAATAGTACTACAAATTCAATCAAAGAACTGTACAAGGAAGTTCCTGTTTTTTTTATAAGTATAAACTATATTATAAATTTAGTATCAATTCCCAGGCTAGAGGAATCTTGACTCGATTTGAAGATTAGACATAAATAATTTATATTTGCTGATTAATTAACTTTGATACTTTTTATCACAACCCAAATTTTCATTATAGCATGGGTCACTGCATGAGTATCGAGCACTTAAGAGTTGTAGGCCAAATTTACGCGGGAAGAAACATTGTTCAACCATGCCTATAACTGATCGGTTATAAATCATATTGATAGGTTTTGACTTGAAATGGCTTGACCGGCTTAAATATATGACATGGTCGTTATTGTTGTCCAGTATATTGCACATGTTTTATTTGTGTTATTACAGGCATGCCATTGCAATTTGGCACCCTGCAGGCCTTCATGTTGCTCGAGCAATACACAATCGTGTTCTATTTCAATATAGTTCCAAGAATCAGGTCCGGAGCTTCATTGTGATCAAAACATATTTGTTGTTGTTCAAATTGACCTGGACACGTCAGTGGCGAAGAATGTCACGCAAGACGTTCATTCAAAGAGGTCTGGTGCAATAGGGCGCAGTTTAACATCCCTTATAGAAACAGAAAAATCAAAAGTGGTCTCTCACCAGATTCTGTTCAATACCCATGGTTGCCATTTAGCAATTTCGATCTGATTGGATAAGTGTTTTAATGGCGGTGAACCCTTTGGAGGGTTGACTGTCAAGTGTTTCTGTCGCCACACTGCATTCTCATCATTAAATTGTACAAGTTTTGAACTCTCCTCGTCAAATGCAGGCTTGTTCATAACCATAAATAGGCAACCACTTGATTCAGAACATCCTACTCATGATACATATGAAATATGGGGTGACCAATAAAAAAAATTGGAGTACCAAAGGTTCGAGCGATCATCACTTGCTATAGGTTAGGCTTTGACTTATCTTTCAGTCTGATCTTTCTATAAACTTTTTTTATGAAAAGAAAAAAAAAAACGTATGAAAAACGCATATTATAATAAATAGGCTATCAACGTTGACCTAAATTTAGGCCCATGGCGCACATGCATGTTAATAACGTTGTCCAGAGGCCGGTTTTATTTGTATCTAACGGCTTAAACCAGATTTAATATCTCTTTGGCGTTTCATAACCGGTCAGTTTGTTTGAGATGCAAGTATCCGACTATAGAAATGCATTTTGACCTATAAGTCGTAAACGTTTGTAACAGTTGAAATTACGGTTTAACCCCTCGGTCATTTTTGCATGCGGTGTTTTAAAAATATCGCCCACAGCACGCGTTAACCGGTTGTCGTAATGTACTTGTATATTTGGCCATTTCGGTCATCATGTTTGGTGCACATACTTTTATTATATATTTTCGCCCGTTGCTCGGGTATTCTTCGGTATTTATTACCTACCATTCGCAAATGCATGTAAGCCATAAATACTAGATTTTTACAAATTGGGAAGTAGTTTGTCTTGAAGTAGGGTGTTGGACAATTTCAAGTTTATACTGAGCTGTATACTGCATGTACAAGAATGCTGCGACATCATATAGTGCAAGATTATTTTGTTGTGTACTTCCCTATTTGCACGTGTACTGCATGTTACAATCGAGCCATCCATCTTGCACTTCAGTCAAAAAGGGGAGGTTAATTTTGTGGCGATGAATTGCAGAAATATGCATGTATAAGCAAAACCATAATGTATATATAGGAACCTCGTACACAGTTATGTCTGATGATATTATGAATTACCTATTGTATTTTTGTAGCATCTTAAGTACTGGGCTGATTATACCATGACTTGATAAATGGCGCAAATGTTACACCTGCATATGGCACATGCATATATGCTGATGATAATGCACTACGGCATCACTATATATTAATGACGTTCATATATAGCTACATGTTCACCTTTTCACAACAGTAATTGACCAGTGGCGAAGAAATGTAATTAATGCTGAAGATAGATTTTCGGTCCTATTTTTCAATAATGCATATTTGAGCATACCATATTAAGTGAAAAATCTCAAGCAAAATCATATAAACAATGAGACATATTGTTATATGTATAGGCCTATACCTTCTAATACTACTTGGGACTTGCGAGACAAGCAATGTGATCAAATGAGAACCCACCATCAATGGAATTTGATTCTAAATGACAGGCCTTCCTTAATAATAATATTTTATGAAACTGCTATAAGATTCCACTATTTGGATTTGGTCTATTGGACTATTGGAATAACTATAGGATTTTCTGTAATTTCAATTATAGCAATGGATCTCATATAATGATATATTTTCCCTATGGCTAGCACACAATTTTAATGAGACATTTTACAATTTATTTCTACAAACACAGACGTGCATGATTTGGCTAGTTACGAAAATATATTCTATGATTAGCCTATGCTATAGTGTATTGTGGTCAACATTTGATGATTTCATAAGTGGCCATTTTCTTCTTCTTTGCTTTTTAAGTTGTCCAACATGCTATATATGTTCACCTGCATGCTATAGGTTGTAACAGGACATTTTTTTTGCTGATTTATAAAGAAAGAAAGAAAAAGTTGAATGTCCATGTTGAAATGTTCCATTATAGCGAGATTAACCTGCATGTCATCGGTGTCACGCAAAGACCGATGAATGTAACATTTCATGGTTTTCAAATAGGTTTGCTCTAGAAGAACCGTTGATAATCAAGGAACGCCATATCCTTATCATGGCGTTTGAATTTATGATATATAATATATAAGCGTATTTATCATTTCTGTCATTTATGTGTGCACAAGAAGATGTAGAAGCAGCCCTCCCTATATTTGTATATATAGGCCTACTATATACACCTTACAAGGCCCACCCTTTTCTGTCTGCACACGCCAACATCTAGATGCTGCTGGCCTTCATAAACTGTAAACAATCGGTTTGAAAATGACCTAAAACACACGATGTGCTAATTAAAACGAGTTAACCTGAAATACTAGAAATAGCCTACATGTACCTGAATGGAATTAATTTCCTAGTCACCTCCTGGAGCGATTTTAAATTTTTCGTGAAAACATAGAGAATTAAGGGAGGAAAAAAACTGCATTTTTTAACCTTATTGAAATTATCTTTGTGACTAACTATATGCAACTGAAGTTATTTTCAGTGGATGTTGGAATAATTATTTTTCCTTTAAACCTGGTCGATCAATTGGGCTATAAATCACTTAAGCTAAATTGAAAAAAAAGTTGTAAAAGGAATGTGATCTTATTGACCATGTAAGGCAATCCTGATATGGAGTATAAGGGTTTCACGAACCTTTTTCAGTTTTCATTGATTAATGGCTTCCCATTCTTTTCTCCACTTCATCGTGGTTGTAAATCATATGAAAAGTCACGATTCGACACTAAATATACAAGGTCTTCGGTATGTAAGCCCGAGGTTTTTAGTCAAAATGTAACGTTGGACTTGAAGATCTAAAGTTTGGCAATAAGTTCCAGCAACAGGCCAAACATTCATGTAGGCCCTATAAATGTCCGAAATTGGACCTTTCTAGTTCATTTAATATAAAATATTATTAAATGGTGTTAAACAATGCAGGATAAACGACATACATGTACATCAAACCAGTGCAGAAATAACATTACATGTACTACTTATAAGCAGTAGATGTACATGTACATGCATATACATGTATATATATATCTTGCTTTTTATTGTAATGAATTTGTTGTCAGTTTTCAGGTGTGGTTTACATGTACATGCCCTTTATGCCCGAGTTTAAAGTAAGAAAAAGGCAAAACCATGCATGCAACCTCATGGTCCTCACCATAATAACTAATAATAGTCAGTTTGAATGCTTTCACACATTTTTATCCTGCTAACTGAGGTGAAGGTCAGCACGATCGATAGGAAATTATTAGATAAGGTTTTTTTATATTTTTGACAGGTTTCTTGATTTATACTGTATATATAACAAATATTATAAATATGAAGCAAATATAAAATAGCTATAGGTGCAATGCTATCCCAAGGATATACGAAAATATAGACTTGGAACAGATTATGGAGCGCCGTTCATTCGTTTTCCCTATTTAATCTTTCATTATATAGATGACTGGCTACACAACTCTGGTTCGCCCCATGTTGGAGTATTGCGATCCTGTCTGGAATCCTCACAGGGTAACTATGATTCAGGATATGGAAATGGTCCAACATAGGGCAGCCAGATTTGTTAAGGGCAGCTACCAGCATACATCAGCGAGTGTAACAGAAATGCTTCACTCTCTAAACTGGGACTCTCTGCGGTCCAGACGCGAAAGCTTATCTATGGGC
>JAQGCC010000335.1:0-41151 GCA_034698905.1 Xestoiulus laeticollis | reverse complement strand
TCCAAGATAGATTATCAGCAATGTTAATACCCAGATACTTGGTAGAATTTACAATGGCAAGTTGGACACCATCCAAATCAATTTCATATTACAAATACTAAATCAGTAAAAATATCTCACATTTAGTAGTACATTGTAATTTTATACACGTATACGTATACTGTACATATATACATTCTGTATTTAAGCTTTATACTTACAAATTTTACAATCAATACATTTGAGTTAGTTTGCGTCTTTTGTAAATATCGTAATTAAAAACTTATTTTGATTAGTTAATAGTTATTTTCTAGATTTGACACTGAACAAAATGCATTGTACACGTATTTTAATAGAAGTTTGGGCGATACTAAGGTGGTCATTTGCAGAATAGTGTAAATTGTGTTCAGAAACTGCTTATATAGTCAGCTGGTATATAGTCATATTTCTTAATGTTCAGTCTTCGCAATTAATAGTCAGGTTATATTGAATCAAATGCTGGAAAAGTCAGGAGAATTGAAAATTTCATTTCTGTGACAACCCTTTTGGATGCAGTTGATAATTAAACTTACAATGTAATGTAGATGTAGCTATGATTTCATGTAGAATGAGACTCATGCCTAAATGCCCTTGCATCTCAAACTTTTTCACTTTCTAATTCAAAAAAAATATCAAGAAAATACATGCAATCGAAAACCAAAGTCACACTTTTCAGTCATTTTGTGAATTAGCTTTAAGGAAGTTGAGAGTAAATAACAGTACATGTATATGAAAAAAATAATGGCAGGATCACTTTTCAAACTTAAAAATAAAACATTTCCCGGAATGAAATACATAATTTTAAAGTGGGTCAGATATTTTTGAAAAGTGACTTTTTCAAACACTGTATACTCAGCATGAGAATGTAGAAAGATTTTCTAACGTTAGGAGTATTTGCTCAATGTCAATCTTAATTAAGAAATGAATCCATGAAAATCGAAACTGAATATCTGCAGGTTGTATCTTCATTTATTAAATATGAAAACGTCTGAGCAAAGGATTTTTTAAACCATAATGATTCACGAGCAAAGCCGAGTTTCTGACACTAAAAATAGCAGAAAACGAAACTTTAAACGGCACCATAAGGACTTTAAGGCAATGACTCGAAGAAAAAAAAAAATGGACACGTGTCACGTATTACAATGTACTATTTATAGGCTCGTTTTTCATTTTTTAAAAGCACTCTTTCAATATGTTCTCCCGGGAAGCTATATGCTGAAGGAGAAATAAAAGCATGCATTAATCGAGTTTCCACCGAATCAATCACTCCCGATTTGAATAATGCAATGGCAATGACACTGAATTTTATGCACAACTTCCAAGTGCGGTCTTATATGTGTAGGAATGAAAACAAAACTAAAATTGAGTAAAAAATAGTTGCACTCAAGGTGATTTTAAGCACGAACTGTAAATACTGCCAATTCAACACGTACGCTCGTGAAATTAAGGTCGGAGAAACTCAAAGGATCTTTACAATTTTAAATTTTAATTTTAAAAGGAGCACAGAGAATTACACTTTAAATTTTTCAACCTCATTTTCCCCACTCAATATGTAACAGTGGCCTGCATACGACAAATATCGTGTTTAATTGACATTGTTTCTGTCATTTCGGTTTCCCAAATTAAGATTAACTTTATAAAATGTTTTACTACAAATACTTCAAAATGTTGATTTATGTAATGTATAAAGAATTATTGTTTTTTTCATGAAGAGGAGAAAGTGGATTTGATAATCTTGAATAGTTTCGTTATAGCTTGCATTTACATATACATGTATACAGTGGATTATGTACATGTGTAGGGGATTACCGTATATAAAATGTAGACCTATAACTTTATGTCGTAATAGTATCTTACTGTATACATGTATCTACATGTACAGAGTATAATATAACTAATGTAAAAAATATTATATGAAATGTATGCACAAAACTACATTTATCTCCATGAAATGCATACCCAAAATACAATGTATTATTGGATATTTTGAATATAAATTAATGGCGCATTTTGTTAAGTACCAGTAAATGTATATATATAAGATTTAGCCATGTGACATTTCAATTTCCAACAAATGCCATTATTACATTTTATTTTAAGGTGAATTTATTCGAGTGTATTTAAACAATAACGTTTTATAAAGTAGAAATACATTACATGTATACTGGTATATGTATTCTTGTTTGTATGCAAATATTAAAAGTATATTATTACATAAGAATAATTATGAATAAAAAATCATATACATGTACATGTACGAGATGTGTATCCTTTCTGTATTGTATTAAGTAAATATTAGAGATAATACATATTTTATCACAAAATTATTTTCTAAATTACAGCAAATGTATCCTATTTTATTATAATTTCATTGAACTAGAGAAGCATCACTATTAACTTCAAAAGCGTTAAAAAATTGCATGTACAACTTATGTTGTAATAGCAATGGCATATGTTAAGTTATTCGAAATGTGTCACACTTCTTGGATTTAGACCTGAGTATAGGCTATAGTCATAGGACAAATTCATAGAAATTCGTGGACGTCATGTTCAAAAAGGTCTTTTTGGTATACATCACTGGTGAATCGACATTTTGCGAAATACATGTACATGTATTAGAAGAACGCTATCTGAGCGTCATTTGCGAAAGGGGTATGTTTGCTTTTACTCATCACTACATTTTAATTGAAATTTTACAGGCCGTAGTGAGTGACATCTAACTTACGATGCCGGTATTTAAAAAAAAAAAACTATAATAACTTAATCTCAAAATGTCTAAAATCTAAAAATAACCTTCGTGTTGTTGTCCCAAATGAAGATTGGTGAATGGGCGTTGGTCCGAAATACTTTTGCCAAGCTATTTCAAAGCCTTTGTTTCTGAATTAACTTTTCACACAACAAAGCTAAACAAATGATTGGATTTGGCCACAAATCTAGATTTTCACAAAACTACACTATTTGAATGAATTTTTTTTCTCAGCTATATTTCGAGTAGTCGTTTTTGAACTTTTGGCAATGCAAAAACAACATAAATCTACTTTTATAACTTGACACTATCGTAAATTTGGCGACACTAACATGGCACCTCTGGGATTTTAATAAGTGTGCAGTTAATTTCAAAAAAAGTACAAAATACTAACAGATTGTGTCGTGTGTTTTTCTTAAAATATAACACTTGAGCAAATGTTTTCCCCTCTTCAGGAAGTCAAAACTATATTTCAGGAAGTGTTTAACATAATACATTGTATAAGAATCTGTCTTGCAATACATTATATAAAAAAGAGAAACTAAAATTTGGTTTCTTTCTAATAAATTAATACATTGTAGTATTTTTAAGGTAACTATATTATAATTTAGGTATGGAACCTTTATAATTAAAGCATGCATATATAAAAGGTTTTTTACAATTTTAATATTATGATATATTTATAAAGCATCCTGAAGGTATTGATGTGGAGAATTTTCGAAAACGGTATAATAAAATTGAAATATATTTATACGGATACAGTGAAGTGTGCTGTCCCGACTTGGGATATTTAATGATGTTTATTTGTCCCAATGATTTTTTTAGGAAATATCAACAATTTAATTGCAAAAAATTTCAAACATAGAACTCATGAAGGTTTCAAAAAGGGAAATCACCTATTTTGCAGCTAAATACAATATAGCATTTTTACATATGAATCTGTCTGAAATAATAACCTGTCTAAAATAATATTTTTCCTTGGTTCAAAGAGTTATTTTGGACAGGTTTTACTGTACTTGTTAATGTAACCTATCATATACATCGAATGATTGAGGGTAGCAGTGGAGAAAATATTTTTTGTTAAACATTAGGCATACATTACATGTACTATATAACAAATAAATTAAATACATATGTTCAGTTATATCTGAAATCAACAATAGAGTTTTAGTTAAGACTTACTCAGCTGCATTTTATAATAAATTTCAACATTGCATTTATACACTTTAAATTTGTGTGCTAAAGTATAAGTCTGGCATCTAACATGGTGGTTGTCAGATGATGTCTCTGCAACATATAATGATTATGTCGATGATGTTATTTTTCTGCTTAATATCTGGACCATAAAACGAAAAGAAAGTTTCAGAAGTTGTGCTTATCCACCCATGGTTCCCAGCGTGATCCAGTTTTTAATCAGCAAATGGTTCAATTAGCACGACTCGCAATATGGGGTTATCGAGGCAATGGCGACATTGAATTGAATGTCGTCTGAAATGCGAATGTCATAATAGTTGTTCGGCCATGAATATTCTAGCTGGCTGTAATTAGGTCACTGCCACTGAAAACTGGGGTCGTATGGCTCGACAAATTAAATGCATCCACGCTTAATTAATTAAGATGCATCTCATTGAACAACATTTGCTAAAACAAGCGACGTCTTTGCCAGACAGGATGCACAAAAGGGGTGAAAAATCAGACGAGTCGACTGAAATCATATCAAAAAGGCATTTTAATGTCTGAAACTCACATTTTTAAAGTAAACGCGACAGTCATTTTACAGCAGACGGAATTTATCTAATCAGCCGTATACATGTAATGCTATTGTCAAAATGTTTATACTCCAGTGCAGCCAACAACCTCGACCTTAACCCTCTGATGACCCCCCAAGAGTTTAAAATCTTCTAAAATGTTGGAATCAATACATACATGTAGTTTGAATTTATTTGAAATTTCAGGTAGCTGTCACCTATATACATGTATGGGTTTAAGTTAATGACATTTACTGTAAATAAAATCAAGTTTTCTGGAAGTGGCAATGGTGATGATGATTTTTTCGATAATGAATTTGTTAAAATTAACCCAATTTGCAATCAATTTTCTGATAATTTTGCTTTTTATATGCTTGTGTACACATATAAGCTTAAACATAATTGCAACCAAAATTTTTTTGAAAAACTATTTTATGAGAAAGTTTTAACTAATTTCATCTTTTTGTTGATATTGATAGTTGGCATTTTGTAAGCTTTATGCTAAAAAATAAAGCATTTCCAGCGATGACAAACACTAAACTTTGTAAATAGCGAACCTCTATAAAGCGATTACCCTGGAAGTAGCGACAAGTCACAGTCTGAACTGTGTGTATGGTCATCACTTTAGCTAAACCTGCAAATAGCACAACTTGTGGTTTGGTCACAATGATTTTTGCTAGTTGCAGGTTTTGATGTCGATAACAATTTTAGTAAGTTCATGATTAGTTTTAATTCAAAGTTGGCATACTTATATATAAATCTAAGAAATTTAAAGCCTTTTTCTGAAAATGAGTAGACCCATTTTGGCATTTGTTTGCTGACTGTTTGGGTATTGAGTTGAATTGAATTGAAAATAACTCTTGAGGTTAAAAACTTTTGGGATTTAATAGACCCCCAAATCGACATAGGATTTTTCAAAAACAAGGTGGTCTTCAGATGGTTAAAGTAGCAACTCCATCTTTGAAACAATTTTTAAGATTTTAAGATGATAATTCTCGAAATATTTTAAACAATCTTAGAAAAAAAATCAGAATGTTAATTTGAATGGACATTGCTGTAGCCATGTTCGTTCTTAAGGATAGGATTCACTGCATTAATATAAAGTGACAACATTAAATAGTCTAGTATCAACAAGATGTTATAAGTTATGCCTTTCTTGCCCACGCCTTTTGTAACCACTAAAACAATAAAAAAAAGGTTGCAAAAAAAAAAAAAAACTGTAGGCCTATAGTTGTCAACAAGGAAAATTGATGGAGCTACACTGGAAAATGTGATTCTGGATCACACCTTTAATTTTGTCAGTGAATTTTGTTATAAGGTTTGGACATTGAGGTCACTGTACTATGTTACTATGTATATTGACAATCGATATGGGATTTCCCTACTGTTTTCTGAGATTTTTATCAGTTGATGCATTAGTTTCTGTATCACAATGTTATGCAAAATAAGTAATTTTTATACAAGACTAATATCCTACATGACTTCTAATGACTGGGAAATTCCCAAAAATGGCATGGTTACACTGAAATTCAAACTAAAATTTAAATTTGAGGACTCAAATAACCCATCTGATTTGGTCACATACATGTACATGTATAGCAATTTACTTATTCTGAGCTTACACACAGAAATGTAACCCAAAACTGAGTTAAGTAACCCAAATAAAATAGGTTACCATTTAATCCTACTTCTTATAGTGTGCATACTAACTTTTGTACACTTTTAGACTAAGCACTAATTTCAATTGTAATTTATTTAAGTTTCAAAGCTGAACCATTTTCTGTAAATACATACTTTACTCCCAAAAATTTTAGATGCAAAGTTAAAGTACTTTGTTAGGGAATTTTTAGAAATTTCCCAGCAATCCGAACTTTGAACCCTGAGCAAATAGTCGGTGAAATTAAAGAGTTTTCTGTCGTTTTATCTGGGAAACGTTTAACCCTGTTGTTGCGGTTTCTTTGAAAATGATGGCTACCTGTTGTGTCCAAAAATGTAAGGGCCATGGGAAATATGTAAGCGATGTAGAAGGGACCCACCAATGCCACTGACAGGTCACGAGGGAAAAAAAAATCTCATCCCTCCTCACCTTCAAATAAAAAAGGGGAGAACAGGTTGTGACTACCGAAATTTCTTTTTGGGACCTTTTGACACGAGGGCATTTTTACAAATATGACCAACAACCACAGTGCCCAATCCCTTGGGAATCCAGAGTATGGGCCTTTCACAAAGTCACAAATGCCCCGAGACACAATTTGCAATATTTGTCCTTAAAATAGTTCAAATGCAATGGTAATGGTTTGCTCCAAATTGTACCCTTAATTCATAACACGTTATTGAGGTAGTGAAATTTGCTACAGTAAAAACCTGCCTAAAATAATACTTTTGGGACCAGGGAAACATTTTTTTAGACAGGTTATTATTTAAGACTTGGTCATCTGTGTGAACATGCTACAGTGTATACAGTTACAAAATAGGGAATTTCCCCTTTTTGAATCCTTCATGAGTCATTAGCTATTGGTCGGCATTATTTACACAGCTGCAAAATAGGGAATTTCCCTGTTCTTCAATCCTTATGCATGTGTACATGTATAAATCCATTCAGTAATTATTGGATATCACAAGTAAAGTTTTATTGTCCTGCATCTCCCTGCTATTTTTCTTTCCATGTTTTACATTTTTGAATTCATGTTTGATATTTTGTGCAGTTTTATTGTTGATATTCCTTTAAAAAATCATTGGGACCAATAAAAAAATTGTTAAATATCACTTTATGGAGGTTAATTATTTTATACATAGGTCCCAAGTCGGGACCGACACATTTTATTACTTTAGAGAGGATATTATTTTACACATGATTATTTTAGACAGGTTCAACTGTACAACGGTGTCGGTGTACCGTTAAATATTCTTAAGACAGGCGACATTTTTGTCAGATATTGATATACACGGACTTTTGCAAACATGAAAAATCCATTGGTGTGATTTAATTATGGTCGATATGAGGACCGAGATAGGATCCTCTGGAACTTTCTACAATCATGGTTACAATCATCGATGGTATCACCTTGAACAGCAAACACCAGCCCATTTTCAGCAATAAAGGAGTAATAACCCTTTTGGGTGTTATTGAATTCTGCCATGTTCAGACCTTGAGTGATTGCCAGATTGGATAGCACCTCAAAACACAACAGCAGCGCCCATAAACAAGCTCCCAACTCTATAATTGATCCACCACCCAAAAGTTGGATATACATGTAGCATAAATGTATATAGAGCTAACATGGTGAGACATTGTGGTAAATATCAGATCAGAACTTTTCCCACGACTTGTATGAACCATTCATGTAAATTTTCTAATAGTTAGGTGGAAGGAAGGATGTCCATATCTTGGAAGACAATTTATACATGTATATGCTATTCTGGACATGTACATGTACATGTTTGAAATACAGTCGGCTCTCGATATAATGAACAGTGGCTGGTCCCGACCAAAATGCTTACACCTCTCAGTATAACGAATTTCCTGCGTATGTATACATGTACATTACTTAATGTTAATAATGTACTAGTATATGTGTGACATTTTATGCCATCTATTAATTGTGGGACAGAAAGTGGAACCCGTGTTAACAGTGTGAGCCGGTACTTGCGTGCCGAGTACATTATATGTAAATCTAGCTACAGACTACCATCACGTCACATGAGCTCACGTGATGGGACGCCCCGTAAATGCCTCTACCATGCTATACATTTACTTTTTTGTTTCGTGAACATGCATGCCATCACGTGATCTCATGTGACGTGATGGTAGTCTGTAGCTAGCTTTACATGTACACGTCACTTCCTCATACCTCATAAAATTTTCCACCAGAGGACCAGGGTAAGAAATCCGGTATCTTGACCATGAGGAAATGTGGCTATTGATTTAAATTATGGGCTCTTAGACAAGGTCTATTGGTTTAAATAATGACATTAGAATTGTTACACTGCTATAATGGCGGTGGTGTAAAAAGGACCAATCATCCCTGTAGGGGCCATTTAAAAATCGCCCATTGCGAACTATATAGATGGGACTGTTGAGGTGTCGGAAGCACTCACTGTTATTGCATCTCGGACAAGAGAAAAAAAAAAAATAGAAAAATGTAACAAAAATGCTGAGAAAAAAAAAAGTTGAGTGTCGGCCCTGGAGGGCTTTTTTTCCCATGACATTGCCTTGACAAGCGCTGATGGATGTGAATCCTCCCCGCAATGTTTGGCAATCGCAAAATCCGTCCGTGTTTTGGGTGTTTTAGGAGGTTTTTGGTTTTAGGGGGGGTTTTAGGGGTTCGGGTCATGTTCTCGTTTGCCCATTAGTGGAATCCATGCACCTGTAGCTGTAGCAATTAAAACTCAATAATGTCCTATGTCTTGCCCTGCCCTGCCCTCTTGCCACCTTTTTCGAAGAAGATGTCATTCCTGGGACATGTTTTTTTCAAGTGTTTTGAAATTCCTGGGAATTAAAGACTTTCATTGCTAGGCTATGTTCATAAGTAATACGGGAGAAAAGTAAAGTAAAAAAAAGGAATTGCCGACCAATGGCCAGTGAAAAAAAATGTTTGTTATCCCCTCTGGACAACTTGAATTTTATCGATTTCGATGCAATTACGATCCATAATTCTCACTTAAGAGTTTGGGAAACCTCGCCCTGCTTTTTTTTTTATTCTGCCCAAGAATTTCTATTTAAGAGATTTCAGGAGCATTTATGAGCTTAAACTCAAGGTCTAAATACCAATGATGTAAAACCTTACTATGTCAGTGTGTCCAGTAAAGTCTATACAAAAAATCAAGACTTTCAAGGACTCCCAAATTGGGAGTCCCAATGACCCCAATATACATTTACTGTTTTAGGAGTCTTAGAAGTACAGTAGAACCTGTGTAAAATAATATCCTCTCTTAAAATAATAAAATGTGCTGGTCCCCACTTGGAACCATTGTATAAAACAATAAACCTCCTTAAAGTGATATTCGATCATTTTGATTGGTCCCAATTACTTTTTAAGGGAATATCAGAGACAATACATGTACACATGTATAAGAATTGAAAAAAGGGGAAATTCCCTATTTTGCAACTGTATACACGGTAGCTTGTTCACAGACGAACCTGTCTGAGATAATGACCTGTCTAAAATAATATTTTACCTGGTCCAAAGAGTATCATCAATACAGGTTCTACTGCACTATCAAATTTCCTTATTTCGTTCAAACAAATAGTTTTTAGCATTGTAGTTTTATAAAAAATCATTTAAGCGTGCTAAATGTTATGAGAATGTGTGCATCATCGTTGTAAAAATGAAGTATCTCTATTAATTAACCGGAAGTTGTTTCTTCATGGACCATAAGCATCCAGTAGGGCAAAACCATCGCGTGTAATTCAATCGTGAGAGAGTTGCATTGTTCCAATAATAAAATTAGAGTTTTAAGAGTGTCATAAAAGCAGATTGGCAACAAATACATCATTATTATATTATTATTATTATTACGATTTGATTCATTCAAATGGATACCCGCTAATCAGAAATGAAATAATAGCAATTTACAGGGTGTCCATTGTGTGAATGTTCCCAGGGAAAAATGGTTTAAAAAAAGCATGTTTTTTTATATGGATTCAGAGTTCCCACAGACCTAGAATATCTGGAAGTTAGCAAAAAGTGATTTGTTTTAAAAAAAGTCCAAGTGATTCAACGCAGATATTAGATTTCAATTCAAGTTATTAGTTATTATAACAAAATCAAGAATTGGCACACTCAGCCAGCCCTGCCTCTATGAAAATGGGGAATTCCCCTTTTAACACGTTATTAAATTATTTTACACGAATAAAAATCTATTCCCAAGCTAAAAAATGAAAGTAATGTATATACTTGGCAAAGTACATGTATACTAAGTGCAGATTTTTGGAACAACTTTTATATACTTTCGTATACTTCGAAGTACATTTTACAGTAAAATATACTAAGGAAGTTGATTTTCAGTTTTCTAAAAAAGTATACACAATTTAGTATACTGTTGATTTTGACATGGGTTAGCTAACCTCCTAATTTTAAAACTTATTGTCAGTAATTCCTATATTGATAAAAAAAATTATTGGTAGTTTGTGGGATACAAAGATATGAAATCAAAATGGTGATTTATTTAAATTGCAGAACATAGAAAATTGTTTTAAAACAGCCTCTTTGAGCAACTAGACAAGGTATAAATCTGTATATTGTCATCTTTTTTAATCTTCAGTTTTCAGGATGGTAAAGGATTAAATATTTTAAAAACTGATAAAATACGGGGAAGGTGAAAATTTCATTTCTAATGGAATGCTGCCAAAATCATCAAATTACAATGATATAAGTTGTAAAAAATAAATCCCTTTTTCTAAAGACAATATTTGTACATTTTCTAATACAGTATAACCGTGTTGACCGTGTTCATTTGAGTTGAATTGAACGCCATGCACATCGTATTTCAATGCAATTAAAACTTAATTAGTTTTTGATTCTTTGCCACCCCCATTCCAACACCATTAGCTAGGTATTATAAAATGTGAAAGATGGTTGGGTGTTTGCCATCCATTTTACTTTGAAGAAAAATAAGGTAAATGAGCCTCGTTTCGAACGAAGATCCTTGACACAATTCAGATTTAGATTCCTTTTGTTTTGTTTGGTGACGGACCTAGAAATAGCAACGGAAGAAGCTTCGTTGCAAATTAGCAAAGGAACACGGGAGACTTCATGCACTTCTGGCATGATTCCTGAAGAAGCCAAAATCTGCGGAGAACCTCCTCTAAATTGCCCCTTTCTTCTATACAATGTAATTTGTCACTGCAATTCTAATGGAATCGATCACCTCCTCCTTTTTCAATTTCAAAGGCGATTGGCAAAGTGACAATCTAAGTGTCTTCATGACTAATGACCATTAAACGAAATTCTTGGAAAGGAAAGGTAAAAATGGAGGCATATGTGACCAGTTTTTAGCAAAACTTTAAAAAGCAGTTTTGAATAATGCATTTGATGAAGGTGGCAACAAAAATGCTTCTTGTTCAAATTATTTAGTACATGGTCACATCTATTATTGATACAATTTTTAATAATGGCAATGCACACATTGTTTCAGGACTGTATTATAGGAACTGGCTGCAGCATTGTCAAGATTCCTGCCAAGGTCATATTAATTCATCTTCAGCAAAAAATATCATAAATCTTAGATATAATGTAAATACCCCATTATTCCCTCCTATAAGTTAATTTGCAGACTTTCCGTAATAATCCTCACCCCCTTCAGCATAATGACTGAGATTTTATGCTCACCCTGTATAATACACAAATGTTAAATAATATGGGGCCATTGAAAATAATGTTAAATAATATAATGCCATTAAAAATAATGTTAAATATTATATATGATGCCATTGAAAATAATGTTAAATACTATATATGATGCCATTGAAAATAATGTTAAATGATATAATGGTATTAAAAATAATGTTAAATACTATATATGATGCAATTGAAAATAATGTTAAATACTATATATGATGCCATTGAAAATATTGTTAAATGATATGATGCCATTGAAAATAATGTTAAATGATCGATGTATATATAATTTGAAAAAAAAAAAAGATTGTATAGGAAATGCCTGGAAATGTGAACTTATATACACTAAGTATTTCAAAAGTACTTACAATACGTTTAAGACATGCTGAGAAAACCAAATTTAATTTCAACATTAAAAAAAAATGGTTTCAATATTGGTTTTAGAATGCAGAGTAAACATGTAGCAAATCCACAAAATTGCGCAAATTTTTCCAACTCAATGTAATTTCTCCCCAACTCATCCTTTCTAAATCCCTCTAAATTCCCCAAAGCCCAATGTCAACATGATTTCACTTTAACCCTAATAAAAATTCAAGTTTAATTCCCCACCTCAAATTGTTTTCAAATGCATTTTCCCCTCCGAATTGTGTCATAAACCGTAACTCCGGGCTTATACCGAAACGTGATAAATTTTGGCCTCTTGTTTGCACACCATTTGTCGGTGTTGGTAACATATGTTTTCAACAGTTTATTATATGAACAACCTGTTATACTTTGTTTCTGTTTCCAAGTGTCAGAAGTCCTCTCGTATAATTTCCTCAAATTTTTATTCTCCTGTCACGAATTTCTCATAAAACGATTATCTCGTTTGCAATGTTATTCAGCTTCTTCGCACCACGAGTCAAAACAACGCATAACTTTAGGCATGTGGTTTAATCAAATATAGGCCTACTATTTATCGAAATTTACAATTTCTCGTTCAAAAATCTCCTTAATTTTAAGTATAAAATATCTTCCAGAGTGCATGATTAAAAATAATGGCAATATCGATAAAAAAAACCTGATTTTATGGTAAGGATGATGACCTTAGCCGGCTACAGATCATAAACTGTCACGTGAGCTCATGTGATATCACGCCACGTGTAAAATGTGTTATTTATATTTGTTTAACATGGTCGATGCATGTAAGGAGCTCAAACTGCTATCATGTCATGCTCCACACATCACAAATCTGGCCTCACGTTTTTCTTTTCTTGCTCATCTAAATATGCTGTGCACCACATCATGTCCTCACATCACAAATCTGACCTCACGTGTGCGGTCACGTATTTCTTTTCTGGCACATCTAAATGTCATTTTTTTTATTCTGTTGTAAAATTACAATAGTTTGTTTATTGCCCGACATAACGGTTCAAAACGTGGATTCGTGTCATCACGTGAGCTCACGTGACGTGATGGTAGTCTGTAGCTAGTTAATTTAAGAAATCGTTATGGTCCTCTTGATTGAGGTCACTACTTAGAAGTTGACGACATTCTAAAAATTAATTCCCATCAAAAGTTTAATGTTTCTCTGATGGTCAGCACGAAATTAGCTCATGTTGTTTCGCAAATTAAATTATTTCGCATGCATATACAGTACATAAATCCAGCTATTATTATTTCTACAATTCCGTTAATGACTTGACTGCCCTTGTTATTACCATCAGTCCTTACCATTTGCATTGTACCAATATGACACGATTAATTAAAACTTTCATTCACATTGTTATTTAATGCGATTTGCAATTCACGAATAGATTTTTTTAAAAACATGACAACTTGTATAAGTGTACTTATGCAAGAAGCAATGTTAACCTACATTCAACTCGTATATTTTTTTTAATAAACATACATTTCGGTTGCCGGAAGGTCAATGGGGTTGACTAACCAAAATTTTGGTTCTGTTAAGACAATCTTGAAAATTAACTTACTGATGAAATAACATCGGACACTTAGTATTTTTTTTAAAAAGCTTTTAAAAATATTGAAGAGAAAATGATACATACATTTACATTTATCTGGAAAAAAATATTCAAGCATATTTCAAGGATTTTAGGCCTCATCCATTAAATTTTCAAGGATTCCCTCCCACAACCGATTATCACCATATGTTTTTTTCCAAAGTGTCCGCTCTGTAGTAAATTTTTATATACAGTGAAGATGTATTCATCCAGTTATTTATAGTAAACATAAATCTGTATTTACTCACATTTGAAGGCTGTAATATTTTTAAACTAAAATGTGTAGAAGTTACATGAAAAAAAATATGACAATATTCCTGTTAGAAATTTATAATAAAATTAACTGCTAAAGATGACCACCCAAAATATGGTCAAATTCGGTTACTTTATTAAGGCTACAGTGAATTTTTATGAAGGAAAACATACAATAAAAACCGGTTAAGTGACCACTTTTCATAAATAGGTAAAACACTGTATTGTGACCACCCGTATGCAGTGACCGGATTTAGCAATTTTTTTGGTGGTCACCTTCAGCAGGTTTTACTGTACATGCATGTACTAAAACCTATTTATGAAAAGTGGTACCAGGTTGTACTGTATTATAGAAGTTCAAAAAAAAGCCTGTGTGAAATTCATGGACAAAATGTTAGCATCTGTTTGTATTTAAGCTACCCAAACTTATAAATAAATTTAAATTAATTTTTGGTCACTGTGGAAATAATACACCATTAAAGAGAATATCAACCGAATACCCAATAACTTCTGACTCATCTACACATGTACACATTTAAAAAACATGGAATTTCCCTATTTTGCAGCAGTGTACACTGTTGCATGTTTACAGATGAACCTGTCTAAAATAATAGTTTTACCTTGTCCCAAGAGTATTATTTGAGACAGGTTCTACGGTATCATTGAAAAAATAGTTTATATTTACTTACACCCCTTGTCAATTTTTTTAAAAAATGTCCACTACGTTTTAATCTCATTTGCCGTTGTTTTCACGCTATGAGTGTCCCATTTTACAAAGACACGAAACTTAATTATAATAAAGTTGACTTCCAGAACACTCCAGGTGAGTTCTGGGAAGTTGAAGATGGGGGCATTATCCACGGATATGACCACAGTGTTGAAAACACGCAGGGCTATAACGATTTGATAAAACTTGTGTTACTGGACCCACGTGTATCAGCTGCCCACCTTATAACCTTCCTGAAAAACGTCTGGGGAGAAAAAAAAAAGCATAGACAAATTTTGTTTATGACTATGTTGCTGTTGGTTATTCCTCGAAGCAAGGCGGGAGATGAAAAGATGTACCTGATAGATAGAGAGAGAAAGACTGGGTGAATATAATTTTCGTATATAAAAAGCTGCAGCAGAGACATTTGAGAAAAAGATGAGCAAGTTGAAATCGAAAGAAACCTGCCTCTTATCGTGACCATGATCGGTTTGGGGGCAAGCAAACTGTAGAAAAACTTCAAAGCAAACTTCGGCTAATTGATATTTACTACGTGTTCTACATTTTACACGACGCTCTCTCGAGAGAGACTCTCCCAAATAAAAATTCTTCAAATTCCTCACCGTGTAATAACACTAGTCCCGCAATTTGGCAGCCAAACTAAAAATGCGGGTATCGACTCCTTCATCTTCCGGGACTTGGGGATGGTTCAAATTCTGCCCCATTTTTTCAACATCTCAATTGGGCAATTGGAAAAAGGGACTATCCATAAGCCGCCATCTTGGATTTTCAAATTATTGTGCCCTCCTATACATGTTTATGCGTCAACTAGTTTAATGCACTTGTCTAAACACGTAAATATTGCATTGGTGCGGATCATGGATACTACACTGTAATTGGACATTTTCTTATTTTAAAAATCAAAATCAATACAAAAATATGTAACGAATTAAGTTAACTAATTACATGGTAGCTTTAAGTTTAAACTGCCTTGCATACACGTGGACGTATATGACAGCTGTCTTTTTTAATAGAGATTAAGCTGTCTTGCGTTTAACGTGAACGTAATCGACGGTTTCGAATTGCACATAGGCCTATCTTCCAAATAGTTTGCATTCACGTTCGCGTGTACGCAACCCCGTCTGCTTTGCGTTCACGTTAACGTAAACGTAGGAAAAAGACATTGAAAATGACTATGCTGTCATCAGTGGTAGATTTAAGGAAAAAGGCATATACGGCAAACTCCCAAGTGGCCTAGGGGCCCAGGCAGCAAGTGCTCAATTGCACCCTTGTTGAAAATTACGACAATGCTGTCAGATACGTTTGCGTTAAACGTATACTTATATCTCCTTATTAGCTGGTACTAATAACGACATTTATTTTATTCTATTGAAAAGGAACATGTTCTGTCAAAATGAGTATAGAATGTACGTATTACTTAAAGTACTTACTCCCGAGTAAGTGCACTATAGTACTGTCATAACTTAAAAAATCTAGCTAAAAAATTCAAATCCTTGTTGACGTCAATTGGTTGAACCGTGTACGTTTCGTAAAATGCAATACAGCTAGTGCATGTACAGTCAAAACCGGATAAGTGAAAAAAAAGCCGAATAAGTGGAAAATGAAGTGATACAGCACCACTAACATAATGTAGCCTACTCAATGTTAAAAATAATTTAAAATGGTTGAGAAAAACTAAACCAAGTTGTAGATTCGTCTTGCATAAAATTTAAAAAGGGATAGAGAAAAAAAAATGCACTATCCTGAATAGATGCACAAGTAATAATTCTGTTGGCATTTAAAACAATTATATATGCTTGTGCTTGATGACAATAGTAATCAATTACTGCAATTTATAGTCCCAAAACAATCATCAATTCTTGTTAAAAAGTTTAAAATAATTTTGTTTTTTTTGCGTTTTATCTGTAATTCAGACCAGTTTGCTTCATTTTTGAGTGTTCATTGATGCGAATTTTTCGGGTTAAACAATTGAATCTTGATTTCTTTCAGACATCTCTGTAGACTCATCTTTTTCAACAGTGTCTGTGTGTGTGGCATATATACATGTACATCAGTGTACTTGCTCAGTTTGCTTAATGTGTGAACGCTTTGTTAAAACAAAACAGAAAAAAACCGATGAAACATAATGTTGTAGCCTCACATGTAATTCACACGCAAAACGTTTAATTTTAAAATTTTTGGGTAAAAAAGTGCCGGGAAATAATGACAGGAAGTAGATGGGACATTAATGACAGGCATTTTGTTTCAGTAATCATAGCGCTTCCTCATGGCCTTTGGTTCCAATAACCCAGCAACAAAAAAAACTTAATTGCATAAAAGCTACATGGTACATGTACAACATTTGCAATTTTATTGGTTTTCTGAATGCAAATTACATTCTACTTTTTGAGAAAAAGCGAAAAATGTGACAAAAGTTTATGTAATTTATACAAATTCTGATGAAAGTAGGATGCGAAGTTTTAGAGCAATTTGGGTGGAATAACACGTTTAAAATTATAAAAACCCAAGTAGCACTCAATATTGGACTAATATTCGACCAATATTGGTTAAATTGGCAACAATTAGCCACAATTGAACTGATAGTGGTCCTTACTTACTGGGCCAATATTGCGATGTTATTTTGCAATCAATAGCGGCCTATATTGGCCCAATTTATTTTCCATTGTTGGTCGAGTTATATCATAGAGGACCAATAATGGGCCTAAATCTATTCCAATATAGGGCCTTTTATTGTAATCCATATATTGGCAATTATGGCAAAATGTTAACATTGCAATATTGTGTCAATATTAAAAAATGCGTTTAGTCTATAATTGGCCAATATTGAGTGCTATACTTGGGAAAATATATGTATTTCTCAGTTTTTTAAAACAATTTTTTGTTAGAAGATGTTTAATTATGGCTCTTAATACATGTACATGTCTATAGTAATTTAAACAAAAGTGAAATCACATTTATATGAACGAAGATACATGCATAATTGTAGAAATGACCTATACATGAATAAATGCACCATTGTCTGCAATTTTATGCAAAGACTTTCAAATTTATATTAGAAAAATATCCAATTTATAAAACGCTGATACACAATAACAATAATAGAAACGAACTATACTTCTATACATGTATAGGTCAAACATTATAATGTGTAATATCAATTCTAACACTGAATTTACACACTATTTCTTTAATTGGGGGTTGTTTGAGGAAAAAATAGGTTCCGGAACCCCTGCATCACAATACAGGTTTCTGCAAGACTTTTGGGAGGTCCATGCATGTATTTTTTGTACTTTTTTGACGTTAGATTCCCTCCAATTGGATTCTTACAAATTTAGTTGTTAAAAGGAGCGCTAACAATGCGCATCAAAAAGGCAAACAAACCAATGGACAATTTAGGAGAAAATAACAAAGCAGCAGGCCAACAGGCGGTAATTTTCGCCGTTCCGAAGCAGTGATTACGGTCAGACAGTAATCACGTAACCTTAGATATATATTCTTTTAATTCCTGCACGGTTTCCTGTCACTTTTGCCTTTTTGGGTGACTAACACCGCCATTGTAATTACAGGCGGCCATTATACGCGTGTTTGGAGGTATTAAAGAGGGTGAACTAAGGAGGAGGAGGAAGAGGGGGTGACACCGGGGTGGCCTAACCCCCCCCCCCCCCCACCCAGGATCGGGTGGGACGGGATAAGTACAGGGCACGAAAATAACGGATTTTGGACACATTTTTTGAACAAACATCTTTAAAAAAAAGTAACCTCGTGAAGCGTGAGAAAAACGAGATTTTCAACTGGAAGGAGTAATAAAGGGTTAGAAAGCGACATCTTTTTCATCAAATTACAAATACAATAAAACTTTGTAAAGTGACCAATTTTCATAAATTGGTTTTAGTGCATACATGCATCTTTGGTGGTCACTTTACCAGGTTTTTCTATGCGTTTCCTTCATAATTTTTTTTTATTTAGTGACCACCTGTAACAGTGACCGAATTCGGCCAATTTTTTGGGTGGTCACCTTTAGCAGGTTTTACTAAAGGTTTTACTGTACAATATCTAAAATAGAAAAGCGAATGTCCTATACGCTCGAAATATTCGTGTCCCAATACAGATGCTAACGCTATGTTGAAGTGGTCACGGACTTTTCAAGCACGATTGTCCGCATATACATGTTTCAAATATTAAAAAACAATTACAATTTTGTATTAAGTAACATATGCAGTATTAAGCCTGCTAATGGTGACCACCCAAAAAACGACCAAATTCGGTATACAGGTGGTCACAACACACTAAGAATTACTGTAATGTACTATAAATATTTAACATATCCAATAATCCTTGTCGTTGAATATGCTACGCCATAAATCATGCTTTTCTAAAAATAAACTTTAAAGTTGTAAATTTACAGACACTGTCATGTTTTTCTTTTCTGGCACCTCTACATACGTTGTGACATCACGTGAACTCATGTGACGTGGTGGTAGTCTACATGTAGCCAGCTTAAATCGTTTTATACAATGTGAGAATTCATGTAAATGTGGAAGTGCATTAGTTTTTCCATGTGGGATAACTGGACCACATTCCTCGATGGTTCAGGGATTTTTAAAGGTGAAATTGGCCGAGAGTGTGTTTGAACCCGTGGCATTTGGTGTAGGAGAAGAGGGCACCCACGTGTCCCTCCGAAATGCTATTGCAGAAAACGCATTGTTTTACCCTGGGATGACATTTGACAAAGGCTTTTCATCGCATTATATATGGACTGATAAAGTGCCATGGTGTCTTTGTTCAACCAAGTCATAGGAGTTCATTGGCTCTTCAACATTTCTCTCCTCGTGCTATTCTCTCTCAAGTGGGCCTGTGTTAATCAAGCCATGTACACGACTCGCTTAAATTTGAAAAATTAGCATAAAAAAGAAGGGACAAATTGGCTTAACCCTTTCATTAGCACCCTATATCAAACGCCTTTCATCATTCTGCAATAGGCAGTTGAAAATTAGACGTACAGTATGTGTAGCAGATTCTGTCTTGCTATACAATAGAACCTGTCTAAAATAATCCTGTGTAAAATAATATCCCCTTTAAATTAATAAAATGTGCTGGTCCCGACTTGATGGGACCCATTTAAAATAATAATCCTACGTAAAGTGATGTTTAATAATTTTCATTGGTCCCAATGATTTATGGTAATATGCAAAAAAATATCAAACATTGAATCATAAATGTCAAACATGGAAACAAAAATGACAGGGAGATGCAGGGCAATAAAACTTTACTCGTGATACCCAATAACTACTGACCAATTGAAAAAATGGGGAAATTCCCTATTTTGCAGCCGTGTAAAATAGGTCATTAATAGCTAGTGACTCATGAAAGAATTCAAAAAGATGAAAGCTGTATACAATGTAGCACGTGTCCCAAGAGTATTATTTTAGACAGGTTCTACTGCGCAACTAATGAAGGAAATAATTTCTGCTAATTAAATGAAAAGTTTGAGATTATTGAGTTATTTTGATGCTGGATAGAAATTGTGATGGAAAGATTCAATGTTTTCTAATGTCTTGTAGGTTTTATGGTACATGTATATTTTCCTAAATTTCTTTTTGCTAAGGTTGTGACCATATACTTGTACACTGTAGTTGAGCAGTTACCATCACCCTCCCCAGTTTCCTTACTATACTGAAATGCTCCATTGCTCAAGTGTGAAGCCAAAGTTGCTCATTTCCTGTTAATCTAGACAGTCTTCCGAAATTCTAACCTCCCAAATTAATCGACTTAGACCCACATTCAGTTTCGTTTGAAAAAACTAGGTGGATGAAAAGGTAGTAACAAAAAAAATTGTGTCAAAATTCATTGGAAACATTTATAAATGATCTAATTTTTAAGAGGTAAATTTTCTTTGTTCATATCACCTGGATTCTCAATAATTTGTGTATATCATGAATAAACAACATCTTGAAGTGACATGCAAATAACTATGAACACTATAGCACGCTTCTTAGTGTTCACAAACTATTCATTTTCAAAAAAACATTGGTTGAATTTTTGTTTAAAATTATATCTGTGATGCTTTTTTTAAAATCTGGGCGATAACAACAAACATTTTGATGCGTGCATATTGAAACGTTTTTGTAATACATATGTAGTTGTTAAACATTAGTTTTGTATGCAATGTTGAGACAAACCAGGTACCTATTTTTAAATTCACTCCATGGCGCTCTCGATGAAAGTTTGACACTAAATTTGATAACTTTTAGTTTCTCGATGAAAGGATTTCCTCGCATCATGTCCCATATTTAAGACACCAAAGCTGGCTACAGACCACATATATAGTATAAGGGGTTAATCAGTATGCCGACTTCGTGTTGGTATTTTACAAGTTGTTGTCTAACTCTAAACATTTCATGACAAAAAATGTTTCGATACCTATCTGGTGCAGCATGTTTGTGAAACAAGATGTCCAAACCAATGCAACATCATTGAAACATTTCTTGAAACATAAAATAGTTTCATGTTTCATGGAAATGTTGCCTTGGTGTGGACTAGGTATATTAGTCAACAAGTTGTCATATTTGTGAATTTCCAGTTGCCATGCATGGGAAAGTCAGGGAATCTGAAAATGTTGTCTCCTTGCAGAAAGCTGAGTGAAAAAGGTGTAGTTTAAGGTCCTTGGCATGAGGGGGAGTAGAGGAATTGCAATTAAAGGTTGCAAAGGCTCTTCAGTGGTCAGGGGCAGGTGGCAGGAATGCGGGGCGTTAATTAAAGCTGGCTAAAAATACTTATTGATTTATGGGTCACTTTTGTGTAATGCAATTAAGCAATTGCGTGCAAGGACCAATGGGATATCACGTGAGGAGGCATTGGCACGCTGTTTTTCTAATGAATGCTGCAGGTTGGACCTGATCTAATCACTCGTTCATTTATGACAGGTAATAAAAGACAACAGCGCCCTCCAGGGATCACGTTACGCATTAATATATAAATATGGACCTATGGGGGTTCAATAATGTTGTATCAGCGCTCTTCATCTGCATACTTGGGTTTTTTTTTTTTTGCCCTTTTCTTCTCGTTGGCCCCCTCCACCCAATTGTCTTTGTAGGCAACACTTGGCATATCTTATTATCTCTTCCATTACTGTTCGGCCATTTCTTTGATCTTGACATAACACTTTTTTTTATCGTCCCTTGTCTTTTTTTTTACTTCCACTTGGGTCCTCCCCACATATTATTGCCTTCACTCAAAGATGAGCGAGGATACCTAATCTTCGTTGATCGCCACCTTTGGCCCTGTGCTGCTGCAACAACGGACAAAAACCACTGGTCAGGGTGGCGAAACCCCATTTAAATTTAATGCTTTATGGGTGGAAAAAATACAACGAAATGTTGGGGAGTTTTCTTCAATAATACAATATAAGTTGATGACCCTCCCCCCCCCAAGACGTAATATTGCACCGTTATCAGGACATGGTTTCAGTTGGGTGCATGCTAAGATGACCATTGTTTATTTGTTTTAGATGAAGGGGTCAATAGTTCAATTTGGATTATTGTTTACACTTTCACCCCTGGCAGTCTGCATGCTTTCCGGAAGTCAGTGTCGAAACTTGGCATGGTTTGTAGAGAGTAGAGACAAATACATGTACATGGGTTCTACCAGAAATGAAATTTCAACTTCCTTGACTTTATGGTTCATATGAACAATCTCCCATGACCACTATCCTGACGACGGAAAATTTGAAGTACATACATGTATATATAACAATATGCCTATTTTAATTCAAAATTGTATAAATGTCCAGCTAAACTTCATCTTGGGATCACATTAACTACATGTATATTAAAGATTTTCAAAATTATATCTGAATTAAAAATCATAACTAACTAAAATAAGTTTATTATTAAGACGTTAACAAATAGTTGTAAGACGAGACAAAACATCAGTTTTTTTTGTTTAAAAAAAACGTGAAAAAACGAATTTGAATGTAGCAAAAATGATGTTATTATAAAAGGAAATTCCCTATTTTATATAAGCTTACATGCATGTGTAGATTAGCAGGAATGGCTAAAAGTGCTATTTCTTGTCTTTTATGATACTAACTAATAACTGGCTATGCGAAAACAACTTAACATGAGTTTAATTTATCTGGATTATATAAAAATATCCCTGCCTATTCAAGGTCTAGTAAATTTACATGCCCTAATAAAGGTATTTAAAATTTCCCTGACAATTCTAGATTTTCCAGGTTTTCCTATCATGTAACATGTTATTTTCGTTCGTCTGTCCCCTACATGTAAGATAATCTTCATTGACACGTATACACATCAAGACATTTTATACATTTTCTTTACAACTAAGCATTATTATATTGTTAAATAAGTTTAGAAAACATGTCAACACTACTTTTGCAAGCCAAAAACACTGATTTTCATCAATTTCATTATTTTGCATGTCAGAGTTCAACTGCCATCATCTCTTCAGACAAAAATGATGTTCTGCCAGAAGATTAGTTAAGAAAATCTGACATGAGCTTAACATTGTGAATTTGTGGTGCAAGCACAAACCACAAAGTCAATGCTTAATCCTGTTGAAAAGAATCAAATTTCGTCTGTCCATACGTGTGTGGGCCATTACTGTATTTTTTTTCTCTTTTGGTGGTTACTGTACGATGATTATCAATTCGGACATGCCATGCAGTGGGTTAGTGTCTAATGGATTTCTGGTGATTTATGCAGCGTAACCGTTATTCTGGTGGAAAAAAAATATTTTTTCTGGTAAAAAATGGGGAAAGAAGGCCAAAAAAATAGGAAAAAGATAAGGCTATTACAGCATAAGGTACAGGCTCCTGTTTCTGACTTTTTTGTCGGCTACTTATGAATGACCAAAAAGCAAGATCGTGGCCAGAATAGCTGAGTGACCAAAATGTGGTTCAAAATGACTGCATTGGGGGTCTGTAGTCATAAGTTCATTGGCGGCACAGATATATATTTTCAAGGACTTCATCATTCATAATACTTTTTCTGTTATATATCTTACAAGTGCCATATCTCCCCTTGGCCACCCTTAATTGATCCATAGATTATTTCTCTTTAGCCACTGCATATAGAAGCTTTTTTTGGACAGCAGCACAAAAAAAATAGTTGGAAAGTGGAAAAAAAAACCTTCTTTGGTCGGTGGGTGCTTAAAAAGAGTAAAAAATGGCCAAAGTGCCGAAGTTCAGATGTGGTCAAGATCAAGACTGACACTGCCATCAGGGATGAGTGTGTCTTGCATTTCTCTTAAAAATTCAAACAAATGGCTCGTGACGACGTGAGAAAATACGGTTTTGGTTAATCTTGAAATTTGTGGATCCAACCTCTGAACCAGGACTTGGCTCGCGAGCCAATTTTGGCCCACAGCACGTTTTGTGATGGCCCTGGAATAGCCAAAATCTTGTTTGAGCAAAGAGATTTAACATGTTACACTTTTGAATTTTCAATTGTCAGGAGCATGAGGAAAAATATTTAAATTACTGGAAAGTCAGGGAAGTTTGACATTTCAATTTTCTTGCAAAAGATGGCTATAAAACTTAGTTCTTGGAACTTTCTTAGACTGATCATTAATTAAGAATCTGACTAAAATAATATTCATGGGAACAGGGAAATTTTTTATTTTAGACAGGATATTATTTCAGACAGGTTATTTTTCAGTGTGTACAGCTAAAAAATAGGGAATTTCCCCATTTTTTCAATCCATATGTACATGTATTCATGTATTATAGGCAGTAGTTATTGTGTATTACAAGTAAAGTTTAATTTCCCTTTATCTCTCTGCCATTTTTGTTTCCATATTTGACATTTTTGTTTAAATTTTTGATACTTTTCGAAGTTCTAATGTTGATATTCCCTTAAAAAATCATTGGGACTAATAAAAATTATTAAATGTCACTTTATGGGGGTTTATTATTTTATACATGGGTCCCAAGTCAGAAAAGGCACATTTTATTATTTTAGAGAGGGGATTATTTTAGGCAGGTTCTACTGCAGCAGTTTGCGAATGTGCCTGCATATGAGAAAGGTTTTTTATGACGTCCCTTGACAAATCGCCAATAACACTTTGTTTTCTCGTATTTCGGGTGTTTGGCCACTGTGGCGCTGCTGGTACGCATACCGGAGTTGACAGGTGTAGGTAAACCCATGTTATGGACTATTTAACATGTTTCGGCAAAGATAAAGCGAAAGGAGGGAGGGGTCAGCACCCAATCTTGTCGCCGTCTAGACCGGCCCAGCAGGAAAACTTTTGGCCCAGGGAAGACACTGAACACCCTCACCATTGCCATGTTGCCTTTCACACTCACCAGATGGCCTATGCCTGGCTCAAATTAACGTCGAAAGGCACATAGGGGGCGCTGCTCGATCAAATCCAAAATGGCCATTGGCGGTTTGTCGTCATGATTAATTAATTGCCACTTTGCAACATAGCTTTTGAGAGAACTTCCATTGCAAGTTCAGTCAAACCTGTGAATAGCGCATTCCATTAGGACCAAACCATTGAGTGTGCTACTTGGAGGGCTGTGCTATATGAAGGTCCGCGTTACGTGCAGCGCCCCCTGGTGGTAGTAAATTAATTGCGTATTAGAAAGGGGAAAGAAATATGATTTTAACACAGAACCACATTAGAAATAATTAAACCTTATACAGTGATCTAAGTATGATACTAAAATGAAGTTTTGGGAGGTTTAAAATAATAGTAGGAAATAATTATGTGAGTTTCATCAAAATTTTAAAATAGAAATTTTTTGAAATATTAATGAAGAAATTACTTGCTACTGCGACCTTCTTTCTCCTATTAGTTTTGCCTATAGGTGGCGCTTACCAACTTGCGCATGCGCTGTTTTGTAACCCTGACCTCTATTCGATGTCGTAGGGGTCAGAGGCAAAGAACTCTTGTGTCATAAGATTCCTATTTTCATTAATGTTAAGGATTGGTTTTAAAAGTTAATATCTTTTAAACATTCTTTAAGGGGTACTCAAAATACTGCAAAAGCAGCTTTAATCCGCAGACTCTCCAGCGTTTGGCAAAAAATGTATTTCTGGTGTTCAATGAAAGAAAGAAGTACTTCTCTGTTATAACGAACGAATGCTCCACCCCCTTGGCGTTCGTTATATCGAAAGCCAACTGTATGTGTTGTTGCACAATTTCAGTTTGGAATACCATTTGGATGTGTGGGTCCAGTATATTGTAGGGTGCGGTCGTTGCATGAATGGTATGCGGATTCCTGGTGTACTCATAGGTGGGCCCTCTTTTGTTTAGTTGGCTCGTTTTGTGGCTGACAGAAACTTGAAAGATTTTGGCTCCACCGAGTCCAACCAATGAAATTTATATACTCCTATATTACGAAGCAATGACGCTCTGCTTTCCACTCTGCTGATATTTGTATATGTACGTATGTCAGCGGCATTTCAAACCCCCGCCCAGAAAAAAGCAGAACAAATTTCAAGTACATATATTTATGTCTTCTAACAGTAGATTTCATGCATTTTGTTCTCTGTCTATCAAAGATAGCAAATGAGACTCCAAGCGTTCAATGGGTATCTTCAAATGGTGGATGAAAAGTAATAAGATGCCATAGCAATCTCATGATAATTCAGATACATGTATTACAAATTGGCTGAATTTTGAGATATTGTTACTAATTCAGCATGAGAAAAGACATACTGTATCATCATCATCATCATGATCAACGCCAGTTATAGAACAGGGGCCATCCATAAATGACGTCACGCACTAGGGGGAAGGGGGTTCACACATTTGTGATTATATGTGACAGTGGGGAGGGGGGGGGTAAAAAAATGTGACGTCACATCAAAAAATCAAAATGCGCTACTTTAAATAACAAGTTTGATTATTGCAAATTTCAGTTTTTCATTATTTAATTATCAGAGTGCAGGGCCACATTATAATGTACATACAGATAACCAATATGTCAATAACCAGTTTTCGAGAAAGTTTAATTTTATCAATTTGTCGTTTAAATTACAACCATTTTTTTACACATTATAAATCTTTGCCTGAAGTTTTGTCTGACTTTTTTTAATCATCTTAGATTGCGCAGGTAATTTTCAATGAAATTGCATCATACGAATAAATATTCCAAATAAGTGTAATTCAATGCGAAATAGTCAATTAATTTTGCGAAACATTACTTGCCCACTCCCCATTATTGAGGGGACACAGCAAGTTTAACATTATGAAAAACTTTAAAAAAAGCGTTTTTATTTTATAATTTGTTTTACCTCATGTTGAAGCAAACATTGCAATAAAGGACATTTATTAAGAGGTTAAACTAAATTCGTCCCCTTAAAAATGGAGTGGGCCATCTACAATTTGCATAATTATTTGGAACATAGTATTAATCGTTCATTCTGATGAATTTTATGATTTTCTATTTATTTAAAAAAATATTGCACTGAACATACATTGCCCTGCATACATGTACTGTAGTACATCTATGACAATACCCAAAATTAAAAAAAAAACTATTGAAATCAACATTTTGTAGATTTTATATTTTTGGGGTCACATATACACTGTACCTCAAGGTGGTTATCAAAGGGTTAAAGCAAATCATGTACACCTTACATGTAGATGTCAAAATGTAATCTGAGTGATTCTACATGACCTAGTCAATAGCCAATTGATTACATGAGATGACAATATAAATGTTGTCGTCCAAATTTCGGTAAAAATATAAACAAAAGACAAGAATTATATATGGCAGAAATGACGGCCATCTTGTTTGTCATTTAATCAGCCACACACGATTAATCTTTTACTATTCTAAAGCGCGGCTTTAATTGAATTACGCAACTTTAGCAAGTTTTGTAACAAGATCAAATTCTGGTTCCACTCATCCTACAGATTCACCTCTTTTTTTTTTTTTTTTTTGGCTCAGGCAATTAATTATTAAACATTAGGACTAAAGTCAGTTTCATAAAAATGTCTGCAGTACGTAAAAAACGAGCACAAAAGGATCATAGTCCAGTTTTTTCTTAAGTGAAACATTAAGTATTGCACTCCCAGACCTTCAACTCAAAAAACCATCAAAATCTTCATGATGTACAGTTGTTTCTATATTTTTAATATCACAATGTGTACATGTATCATGGTACTAAATTGCCACCATGAAAAATAACTGAAAATTTTGTTACTGATTAAAAGTTTTTTGAAAAATATTTGAAATGGTAAGCTATACAGTAAAACCTGCTAAAGGTGACCATCCAAAAAATGGCGAAATTGGACCACTATCTACATAGTGGTCATTATACAGAAAATGTTTATGAAGGAAAACACATGTACATGTATGCACTACAACAAATTTATGAAAAGTAGTCATTATGCAGAGATGTATTTATTTTAAATGTCTCCTACATGATTATCCCATAAGGTACATGTTCTAGAGTTGACTCCATTGACTCCAGTTTTTGAAGTGTTTTTAAGTTCTATAAAAATTAATTCGTAATGATAAATTAACATTAAAATGAGTTTGAAATAAAAAATGAAATCAATATTATTTTCATTTCCAAAATGTTTCTGTTCCATAAAGATTTGCAATTTTAAAGAAAAATCTACTATAAAAATTACCAAATTTCTTAACATTGGTAACATTTAGAACCTGTATAAATTAATATCCTCGTTAAAATAATAAAATGTGCAGGTCCCGAATTGGGGCCCATGTATAAAATAATAAACCTTCATAAAGTGATATTTAATAATTCTTATTGGTAACAATGATTTTTTATGGGAATATCAACAATGGAACTGCAAAAAAATATGAAACATGTAATCAAAAATATCAAACATGGAACAAAAATGGCAGGGAAATTAAACTTTGTTTTTGATACCCAATAATAACTGACTTGAAAAAACAGTGAAATTCTCTTTTTTGCAGCTGTGTAAATAGTGTCGACCAATAGTTAGTGACCCATGAAGGATTCAAAAAGGGGAAATTCCCCATTTTGCAGCTGTGTAAATAGTGTGGACCAATAGCTAGTGACACATGAAGGATTCAGAAAGGGGAAATTCCCTATTTTGCAGCTATGCAGTCCGAAATAATAACTCGTTAAAATTATATTTTTCCGTGGTACCAAGAGTATTATTTTAGACGTGTTCTACTGTATGAAGACACTGTGGTTGTCCAAGTAAAGTGTTTGGAAAGATGGACAAAGTCCAAAGCACTCGAAATTGAAAATTCCTGCCAGATTGTTAATCGAATGAAGATCTTTGCAATGCCAGATCGTCAGCAGACAATTCAATGGCCAAAGACTGATAGTGAAATTGAAAGACGGAGGTCAAGGTGATAAGTGTTTATCAGAAAAGAAATTCTTGGCTTGGACATTGTCTCTGGCTCTGCAGAGTCTGCACTGGGGCATTGGACTTGCAAATATGTATACATATGAGCCATCATGTAAGCTTATATTGGCAGAGGCAACTTTTTCGTTTTTTTTAATTCTGTTGGTACTGGTTCTGGCATGTAGCAACATTGTAGCCATTTTATAGATCTACCCACATGCAATTATATTGACACACGTCCAAAATGTTTTTTTTTATGGTCTTCACTGACTGTGACAAATAAACTGGCAATCCCGTTTTAACAGTTTTGGTGAAGATGAATTTATTACTACTTGTATTGTTATGCTAAAATGGAGGTTTTCATGAAAATAATCCAGGTCTCGAATTCTATCTTGTCTTGGCTTAGATAGAATCCGTGACCGGAGCAAATGATGTAGTAGTGTAAAAATCTGCATTTATCTTCTTTAAATTTGGTGAGGTCTTGCATTTTGTCTACTCAGCGGGTTCGCGCACATCTTACCAAAAATTTGTCCGCTTATTATCTTGTCTAAGTCATGATAGAATCCGTGACGGGAGCTAATGATGTAGTACAGTGTAAAAATCTCTTTACATTTGGTGAGGTCACGTATTTTGTCTACTCATCTAAAATTTGTCTGCTTATTATTTCGTCTAAGACGAGATAGAATTCGTGACCTGGGCTATGTGGTACAGTGTAATTAATTTCACTAATACAGGGTGTCTGAAATTGATCTTTTCAAATCCATAGCAAAATGGGTATTAAGCTTCGGATTTTCTAAAAAAAAATACATTGTGATGTTTCGCATTTTTTTTTCTTGAATACAGGGTTGTTATAGACACAAGTTGAACGTTAACCAAATTAAATTCAACGATGGAGAAGACAAAATCTCTGTAAAGACAAAATATACATGTAGTTGTTTCTTTTTTTTTCTCAAAAGTCGCTTCCCGCGTCTTACAAACCAATTTCTTAAATGCGTTTGTTTGGTGGCATTTCAACCACATGTTTGATGTAAGACTATGAGAATAAAAGAAAAAAAAAAGCAGCAGCCACTTTCACCGAGTAAACATTTGTATATTTTATTGGCTTAATGATTTGCTGGACAATATCTCTAGTGTTGTTTAGCAGTCGGCAGCAATTTTATTACGCAATTGGGATGAACGTCTATAAGAAGCCATAAATGTCAACCCATTTCTAAATTAGATATTTATTAGGATAGACAAAGAACTCATCTTTACATGAAATAGGTCAATGCCATTGTGGTTTTGAGGTAATAAATTTGTCCGTTTGATAATGTATTGGCAAAAGGGAGCAACGACTGGACCAACAGGGACGATATGAAATACAATAAAAAGGGGTTTGTTGAAATGGATTAGATAATTTATTGGAAGGTTTATTTGTACAAATGAAAAGGACGAGATGTCCAGAAAGTCAATTTCTACAAGTTGGACGAGGGGAGAACTCTAAGATAAAGTTAGCAAAAAAAAGTTCACATTTTTTTGTCTTATGTCACTTAAGTGAATGCTGATTTTGTGACATTTGCCAGTAGCCCACTTTGGTGGGCAAGCAACCGTTTTCTTAAAGCTACACTTCAGAACTTACTTAAGACTGTATTAAATGGGAGGTTATCAGGCTGTTATATATAACGATGTGCAGGCAAAGGTTCAAGCCTATCCGATTGCAATAAAGTGGTCTTTTTTTTATAGAAAATAGCTTTTCTGAAATCCTAGCAATTTGTTTGGACGAGACAGGTTTTTTTTTGTACCACAAACATAAATACGATCACGACATTATTTTTAAAGCTAAGATAAGATTTGGCAAGAGGATAGGTGACAGCACTGGTTCATATAACTTTTTAAACTTGGAAATGATATTTTGACATTTCCGCTAAGTGGGGGTGTAGCGTAGTAATGAATAATGTTTTAATTTCGTTGATTTGAAATCACATAGTTTAGGAATTTTAATGAGAATTTGGCCTTTAACCTTAACATCATATATTATTTTTTGTATTAATATAAGTTAGCGTTATGTTAGAAGTTTATGTAAAAACCTATATGTGATCTTGCTTTAACATTGCCAGCATCCACATATAAAATAAACCAGAACTAGGCCCCTGTCCCTTACCTTTCAGTTCCCCACATGACTTTTTTTCCCCCGAATTTCTTATTATAAAATTGTTAAAAACAAGGTGATTTTTAAATGAAAGGTTTTTAGGGTTTGCGAAAAATATATAATTTTTAGCTTTTTTTGAACTTTAATTTAACACTAGCAACTAGTGTTAAATCAAAGTTTGACATCCAATAATAACAGTTTTATATCACATTTTAAGCTTTTATAATGTTTTCAAACCCTGAAAACAAATGATTTAAAAATCACCATTTTTGGAAAATTTTATTATCAAACATGTTTTTCATTTCTGCTACATGTATTTTATAAAAATGTGACTATTTGTTGAAAAACAATGTTTATAATACAAATTAGCAGCAAGTCTTAAATGGCAATTTATGTTCACCCCTGCACGCAATTTTATACTGTATGAACTTTTCTGTTCATACATTTACATATCGAAGTCTAGCAAATAACGTGATCTTTTTTCCAATGATCTAATTGTAATCAAAGTCCCAAAATATAATAACTCGTTGATTGATACAAACCAAGTTTGAAGAAACTCTTTTAGCATTTAAAGTATTGGCGTGTTTGCATTTAGTATGTAGGATGCACGTCTTTTTTATTGGGAAAAAAATGCAATATTTTGACATGTGGCTATCTAGGTCCGTTAACACAAATTTGATGATATTGGTGGCTTGTTCCAAATACCGTTACGTCAACCTGGATGTAGGCCTACTTTAAGTCGGATTTCATCAAAGGTGACCAACATAAGTACAACGAAATAACAACAGACTGAAATTTATTGTTTAACCACAAAAGTATTCGCAAAAATGTGGCTACAAATCGGACTTTATTGAGGTTCCTAAGATGGAAAGAAGCACTTAAATTAGACATTTTTTAGCCAAAAGAGTAGACAAGTGGACAAGACAACCTCAATATTAGAAAAAAAAATTTTAAATTTACTTTCTGTACAAGTTTGGAAATATTGCCACACGACAGGTACAGAGAAATTTTACTAAATAAGTTAATATCATCAATTAATTTTTATGAAAACTCTGATCAATTGATTTCTATGACAATCTTGAACAATTAATTTCTTTGACAATTTTGCAAAATATAGGAATTAAAAATATTGAGAAATTTGTACTGAAAACAGTGCTTTTATATAAATAATGAATTTCTGAGAAAAATCGTACAGGGTGTCTACAAAGTTTCCAAACAATTTGATTTATTAAAAAATTAAGCTGTATCTATAAAACATTTTGCATTTTTCATTAATGTTACTTCAAACGTATATAAAAATTAGAAGTTTGCATTTTTACTTATTTAAAATTAAGGCAGTACATTATTGAATGTTACCCATGCATGTGCATATTTTAAATACATGTGTATATATGAGCAAAATCACTCTAGGATTTCCGAAGTTTCCAAAACAATATTTCTTAAAAATTAAATTTGGAGAAAACTGTATAGTTTGTAGTCTATTTTTGACTCATAAAGCAACACAAAATTCATATTTTTATAATTAGAGAGGAGACTTTATGGACATCTTACATGTACATTTTTGCATTTCATTTTTTTTTTACATTTACCAATTATTACTCATCTGGTAAAAATAAAATAAATACGAAGTAAAAATAAGATAAAATAATTGGAAATAGCTTTTGATCTGAGCTTGTAAACCGAAAAAGCGATTATAATCAAAATCCAGCAAAACCCCCAAACTATAAAATTTGTTTTTGTTAGGGTATTTAAGTTTGGCAAAGGTCAAAGTTGATTTCCTTTCGGAAGAAGAGCATCAAAGCCCTCCCGAATTAATCTCGGATAATTTGAGATGCATGTTTAGCAGTTTTCGTTTCGATACACTGAATAATTGGTCACGGATTTATTAATTGAAGCACACAATATTCCCAACAAATTTACTTTTCAAAGTTTCTTCAATTGAACGGAATGGAAAATTGGTTTATAATTTGGCCACACATGATCATAAAAGTTTTCAAAGAAAATTTCAGTCTTGCATGACCGACGGCAAAGTGCAAAACTGTATTCATGGGATGCTATACCCAATTTGGCAGGTTTTAGTGCTTTCTTACAACTACATACACATATATAAGTTGAGCTACATGACTACATGTACTATTTTTTGAAGATAAAAATACAAAACATCTAAACTCAGGCATTTATTTTATACTTGACTGACCATGTTGAAAAACACCTCCAAATTCACATGAAATAGGCTTTTGAAATAATTTTTATGTACATTTCCATAACTGTACAATTATATTAAAAAGTAATAAAATTCAACAACTATAAATTGGGTGTTGTAAAGTGAAAGTAAGTGAAACGTGTTTCATTGATTTTCTTGAACATTTTTAGTAAACTTGTTTTTAAAAAAACTTTCATATATAGTAATTAATTATATTCAATGCTTGCATTTGTTATAAAAATCTAAAATCATTATAGAGTCGTTAATATTTTTTTCAAATGTTTTAAAATTATATAAATGGACTTATTAGGCCAACTCAAAGGTATTTTGAATTGTGATATATTTGTAAAATTATATTAAGCTAACACGTTTTTCCATAACAATGTATCATGTTTATCATCCCCACAACATTTATCATGATATAATCCCCAAATATTTAGCATGGTATTTTCCTCCCAATCATTTAACATATTTCCCCCCAAAACATGCTCATTGCAACATGTTTTCCATTTCCAAAACATTTAACATGATATCTATCCATAATCATTTAACATGATATTTTCCAAAAACATGTAACATATTTTCCACTTCCAAAACAGTTATCATATTTATCTGCAAACATTTAACATGATACATGTATTCTCTCAAAACATTTAACAAGTTTTTTTACTTCCAAAATAGTTATCATATCCATCTCCAAACATTTGACATGCTATTTTCTGAAAACATGTACATATACATGTAGCATGTTTTTCATTTCTAAACTTTTAGCATAATTATTCCCAACCATTTAATGATATTTTCCCCCAAAACATTGAACCTTTCTTCCTCCCCATCCTCCCCATCCATAAAAAAACCATTAACATTTTATTTATCTTCATTGAAACATTTAGTATCATACTAAAACTATGCAATCTTATAGTTTAGCAAAATCAATATTACCAAAACTATCTATTTAGCGTATTTATTTAGCATTTAACATGTTATGCTGAAAGCTAATAATGCAGCTTTATTATACATTCTTATGTATAAAGACAGAATTTTACGTGGATTAATTTGTGTGAAGTATTTTTGAATAACCCTGTATTAAAATGTTTAAAAACAGTTGAAGTTTGTGTTAAAAGTCAGCTGGACCTAGCTGAAAGTTGAGAATTGGCCATAAACTTTGTGGGCTCTTCTTCACATCGGACACCTTCTTGGCATATACTAATAAACAAGTAGAATTTTTCAGAGCACAACTCACCACCCTCAATCGTTTGTTATCTCTGTGTGGGCTTTTACTAACATTTGAAAGGCACTTTTACCGCAGATTTGCACCCAGAACTCAAACTAATCATCCAAATTGAAAACGTACTTCACCACATTTTGGGCAATTTTAATCCTCGGTCTTTGACCAAGTCCAATGTCAAATTGCTAAAAAAGAACATTTACACATTGTAGCAATTTCTACCGTCGATATCACCAAATAGGGAGTTTTCTACCAGCCTGCAAAATATCCTAAATAGTATTTAGTATTAATAAATTATACATCAAACTGAATGAAAGTCAAATTTTAAGATAATTTTGACAACGTTCATGAATGAAAGTCAAATTTAAGGACGGTTTTTACTACTTGTCTCATAAATTTCAATAAATGGAGATTTTTTTACATCATTTTATAAAAAAAATAGTGTAACTAAATGTTGACGGGTCGATAGTAGTAAAAAACGTAATTTTGTGCCAATAATATACCCAAAATTGCATTAGTCTGGACTCGTAGTAATAAATTGCATAACGAAATTTCAACACTACTTCATCTCTGCTATAATAAATTAGTGCATAAATCGTGACATGAGATTTAGAAATGTACAAAGTAGCTAATAAGAGGGAAATCATAGTTTTTAGATATATTTAGAGTTAGTGATTCGTATTTTTACTCTAAAATAAATCAAGAGGCATTTCTTAGTAAAGATACCTTTTTAAAGTAATTTTTTTTTTCTAACTGCTATAAACTTGGAAAGTGAACTTGAAAGGGCAATTGAGTATCTTCTCAGAAGTAGTTCCCAGTTTAGCACATTCCTGATTTTGGGAAATAAATGGTGCAACTCATTGTTGATGTTTTCATGTGCATTTGCTGAATTTTGTGTGTAGACCACCTTGGTGTCGACAAATGCGTTTTAAATGTAAAATAGCCTACTAAGAAAATAGTTTTCGCGATAAACATGAATGCAAATACTCCCATATAATATTTTCTTATATAATAGAAAATTAAAATTTATGTAGTTTATACACTTGTACCAAAATGTAAAACCTGCTAATGGTCACCACCCAAAAATGGTCAATTTCGGTCACTGTGTACAGGTTGTCACTATACAGAGAATTTTTATGAAGGAAAACATGCATGTATGCACTAAGACCGTTTTATGAAAATGGTCGCTATACAGAGGTGGTCATTTTAACAGGTTTTACTATTCAAAATAATTTACTTACAATGCAACTTTGCAGTCAAAAGCTTACAGAAGCATGTTTCAAAACAACCTTTTTGCATACGGACTTTTGTGATAACTAACAACAGGCTATGTGAAAACAAATGTGTTGAATTTCAATGACTTTTACTAAATCAATCCATATTCCATTACTTTTACTGCAGCAATCCATTTTCCATGACTTTTACTAAATACATGTATATCTTTTTCCATGACTTACTACAGCAATCCTTTTTCCATGACTTATTAAAGCAATCCCTTTTCCATGACTTTTACTAAATACATGTTTATCTCTTTTCCATGACTTTTACTACAGCAAGCCCCTTTTCCATGACTTTTATTAAAGCAATCCATTTTCCATGACTTTTTTATTAAAACAATCCCCTTTTCCATGTCTAACCAATTGGCCTGACAATTGCCTATTAGTTTAGAATAACCTATTTGGTTAGGTTATAGAATGATGTACACAATTTTAGTTTAGTTTTAAAAGTAAGTTAGAAATACAAAACTGAATATAAAATATTCATAAATAACATTTGAAAAAAAAAAAAAAAAAAAAAAAAAAAAACTCCCATTGATTACAAAAATCCTATTATTTATCGCGTTGTGCATTGTTAGAAATGCTGCCATTATTTTGCGGACATGTTAAAAAGGCGTCTTTGCAGCCCATTGTTTGGGTGAGTTGCTGGTCATTCACCCCTCATTAATCCCCAACTTATAAACACATTAAGTCTGTGTTATGTCGAGTGTCTATACATGCGTTTGAGGAAGAAAAAAAAAAGTGGGGAAAAAGACAGAAAAAAAATTAATCAAATCGACTGCTGAGAATGCAATTTTATCTCAATAACATAGATCACAGCAGGCAATGAAACAGGCCTTGTTTACAATGTTGCCATGAGATTTATGTTTGCTTTCCACATGGGGACAAATGATGGCTTTATGGATTAGGGTATCAAGAAGGTCAGATATTGGATATCCATGGACAATTTGATTTCTTTTATTAATGAGCCTTTAATGTCATCCATCTGAGACCGGTCTCCAAATGAATGGCATTTGGCCAGAATGATGCTGAAGAGAAACAATGAAGCATTGGAATTGACATTGTGAAGGTCAAATTAGCTGGGCAAGATTTCGACCTGAGAGAATATAATGGCTCGGTCACGATTCCTATCTTGTCTTAGACGAAATCAATTGTGCAAATCGTTTTGCACGCGTGCATGCTGTTTTAATCCTCGTAATTTGGCGAGGTCATGTATTTTATCCTCTCGGCGTGCATACGCACATCAATCTTACTATAGGCATTTGTACGATTATGATTTCGTCTAAGACATGTGCACCAGTGACGTCATTTCAGCGGCTATACTGTACGTCTGTATAATATGTGGCTGAATTTTATGCCGACTACCATCGCGTCACGTAAACTCACGTGATGGCACAGAGTTCACGTTTTTAACAATATAGCAGAACGTGAATATACATGTTTGGACGTGATGTCACAAAGTAGCCTATATGTAGACGAGCCAAAAAAGTAAAACGTGATAGCACACGTGAGGCCAAATTTGTAATGTGAGGAGCATATGACATGATGTCAGTTTGAGCCTCGTACATGGGTCGACCATGCTAAACAATTCTTAATAATGCGTTCTACATTTTTTCCACGTGGCGTGATATCACGTGAGCTCATGTGACGTGATGGTAGACTGTAATCATGCAGCTTAAGAAGCTGAAAGCCCCCATTCATTTCATGGCGCTTCATTTAAATGCCATTAAGGATTATGCATTGCTGTTATTACTGGTTTGCAAAAATCTGCTTATAATCATCTTTAAATTTGGCGAGGTCATGTATTTCATCCACTCGGCGCGCATGAGCACATCAATCTTACCAGGGAGTGCTCGATTTTTATTTCGTCTTAGACAAGATAGAATTCGTGACCGGGGCTAGTGCACATTCCATTCTACATTTTGATGACTACCGTTAACTTTAACAGTACCATTTGGATTTACCAGGTATATGCAAGTTAAAATACAAACACGAGTACAGAGTATTAACCCTGAATTGAATCTATGCATCAAGCAGAGACAAGAAAAGTGGTTTTTGCCAATGGTATGAACAGCATACCCAAATTTAACCTAACATAAACACATAGTGCGTTTTGCACCAAAAGTCGTTAACACTTACGCAAAGGTTAAGTTAGAGGCTATAAGAAATGAAATCTGGATGGGAGTGACGTCAAAGCCAATCTATAAACCATCAACACCTCTGATTGACCTTCTCATCGTTTTCAGCAATGAAAAATATCTATTGATTTTCTAGTTATTTGGAGGTTAGAACCATTTACGTGCCTATTTGCATGGGTTAAATTTAGCCGGTCGTTGCAAATTATTACGATTTATTTACTTTTATCCTAACCAATAGGAAATGGGAACGCACCTTAAGTCATCGATGAAAAACAAAAAAATTGTTCAAAAATAGATTTCTCCAAAAATTTATATTTTGATGGCCATCGCCTGACGATGACGTGAAACGCTCCAGGAAATCAGCGTCTTGTTTATAACATAAATAACAAACAAAGACCGATGTTGTACCTTGTTCAATGTAAAAGATGCCATTTTGAATTTCACTCTTTTTTCATGCTATAAATAATAAGATTTATGGTTAGTGATCTCATTTTTGAATCTTAGTTTGACATCCATAAACCAAATGGCAAGTCAACCCATGGTGAAAGTACAAGGGTTAGATACTAATAAATATATATAGGATGGCCATAAAAACGGGGAGCCTACTAGCTTTTTCATAAATTCGTAACTGTTTTGTTTTTTTAATCAAAGTAAATCAAATTTTGTACATGTATATGTAACAAACATAAGAACAAAATAGCCATTTTAATTTGTACTCAAAGTGTCATTTTCAAATAGCTATTTTGTTCGTATGTTTGTTGCCTATATTTTTACAAAGTCGGATTAACTTTGACCAAACAACAAAAAAGTTACGAATTTATGAAAAAGGGTTGCACTATTTTATGGCCACCCTGTATACATGAATGGGAGGGGGTCCAAGAAAATCCACAAAAGTACACAGGGGGAGGGAGTACCGTAAATGTCACGTAAACCTTTATTAAAAATGTTATGAAACTTAAGAAAAAATACGTCATTTTGACTGCTAAAATGCTCATAAAATGACTAAAAAAAGATGTCATTTTTAGAGCAGAAGAAAAAACAAAAAATGACGTCATTTATCGAGCTTTAAAAAAAATGACGTCATTTTTAGATCAGAAAATGACAAAACATATGTTGTTGAAAATCCACAACTGATAATGAAAATGTTTGCACTTGAAGCATTTTATTAATTTTTTTATATGACATTGGAGCCGTTTTATCCCATTTTTTTATTAAATATATTTTTAAGGATATTCACATAAAAATGTACAGCTAAAATTACTAGTGCAATTTAATATTGCGTTGTTGCTATTAATTTTATTTCTAGATACCACTCGGATTATTTGTACATTGCAAGTCCTTGACATTTTTACTGTCTTCTTGTTTGTCATTAAACACTAGCCATCTTTTGACTTTTCCAAATAACAAACTACCCTCACTATCAACAACACATTTAACCCTATGTTATCCTTTTTACTATTTGTGCATTTTCATTTTTTATTTGTCTGAAATTAAGTAAAGGGCACGGAAGATTCCTGCCCGATTATTCATTTAAATTTGGCTACTTGCCTATTGCAGTTTAAGCCAAACCTTGTCTCTCTGCCAGCAAACAGTTGGTCCAGATTAACATTAAAACTATGTTTATTTTTTTTAACGTCGATTAATTTCACAACCTTAGTACACCGAATCCAGCAAAAAGGTCGGATTTATTCCGGGAAATAATAAAATAGCAACAAATTGGATTCACATTTCATGGAAAATGTAGTTTGCACAACTTGTTATTGTTAATCTTAAATTTAAACAAATTGGGTAAACAGCTAAGGATCATCAAACAGAGAATTTTAAATCTACAGTAAAACTTGATCAGGTCACCACCTCTGTATAGTGACCACTTTTCATAAATTGGTTTTAGTGCATATGTATACATCTACATGTATATTTTCCTTTATAAAAATTATCAGTATAGTGACCACCTGTATACAGTGATTGAATTCAACCATTTAATGGGTGGTCATCTTAAGCAGGTTTTACTGTATTGCATTTAGAAAAATATTATAAAATACAAGTCACTTATGCATTTACGTGTTAATTATTATTCAGAAAAACATGCTTCAAATTTTATTAAAATACATGTAGTCACAAAATGGATTTCAACCTAGTTGAAATATATATTTGCATAAGTTATACCCATATCGATTGAAATGTGAATGAATATTGTTATCGACTAGGCTGAAATTCTTTTCGTGACCATAGCTAGACTAAAATTTAAACACGTGCCTAAAAAAACTTTATTTACGCTAATCGACATTAGGGAGCGCTCGTGCCGCATCTTCGCATTCGCATAAACTTGCTCAGTAGTGTAATGAATGCATTTTTCACATTTAAAATGGCAATTTTTTGGGCTTAATGATGTCAACGAAATCTACTAAATTTTGATAGATGAAAATTTCACCGGAGACTGAGCTGCACACGAAATTTCAGCTCTCTAGGACTTTTGAAAGTTAATTAAAAACGACTTCAAAGAAGTCGAAACAAACAGACAAACAAGCAAGCAGCGTTTATGTGAAGTTAAATAAAAGGTTTTAAAAAATGTATTTCGAAATAGTCGTCCATGATCACGAAATGGATTTCGCCTATTTGAAAACAGAAGTCATGCATAATTTAACCAGAATTTGTGCAAATTGGTTTTCAGCTGGATTGAAATCCATTCCATGACTACAGCTTATTGTATTACACTAAAATTTAACAAAAAAATTGAATGTATTTCTGAATAGCTGTGGTTATGATTCATGAAATGGATTTTAATCCAGCTGAAAACCATATGTATAAATCGTCATTTATGTCTGATGATTGACCCGGCGGTCATTTTGTTCATTGACGTTTATCAAATTTGGCTTCATGACCTTTGTCTTTAACTAGACTGAAATCCATTTGGTGACCACATCTATTTCGATCAAAATTTCCTTATATTTGTAACATGCAATATGGGAGATCAAGGTCAAACGAATTAACACATTCTTTTTAATAATTACAAATTTTCAGTCTACA
>JAQGCC010000334.1:0-41154 GCA_034698905.1 Xestoiulus laeticollis | reverse complement strand
GGTGAGAAACCCAGCTTGAGATCGTCTTGTAAAACAGTTTTTGTTTTACATTTTCGCGCAGTGTGAACGCACCTTAACAATTCCGACCACTAAAAATTCAAAAATTCGACAATGTGCCTAACCCCTTAATATCTTTTTGCACATGTACAATATAGGGATTGCACAGGTTTCCTTTGATCTTGACGACATTGACAGCACTGTTTTATTTTTTGACAATGCGCATGCGTGGGGGCAAGGTTAATGGGTTTGTGGTTAAGGGGAGTCGACAATTCCATTAGTTTAACGTGATACCACAACGTCTTTGAGGAGCATAACGACTTTTACGTCGCATAACTTATTATATAATGCGCATGCGTAATAGTATGTTTATCGTTCTCGTAAAGATTAAAGGAAACCTGCTGAATCCCCCTATTGTTCTGCAAATGACAACCTTAACTTCATCATGGCATCACACAAGCAACATTTAAAAGCTTTTTACCCTTGTCATATCTGTATTAAAACTCATAACTATAATACTTGTACGAGTGGACAAAACTTGAGAAAAACATGTCCATTTTCATTGACACAAAAATGTCGTTAAAATGAAATAAAAGGGGAATTTCCCATTTCAATATATGCAGACTCGCTGAATTTTTATTTTATAGTTTTAAGTACCTTTTCAGCACAACGGTATAACCAGATTTGGAACAGATACACAGCAAAACTTGTGAAAAGCGAACATCAAAATAGCGATGTCCCAAAAATGTCAATAACTAACAGTCGGCACTGATGAGATTTTATAAGCTTATAACAAAATTACCTTGAAACAGCGCAAACCCTGTGAAACACGAAATACTGTTACTTACAGGGACAAAATTCCTGTTTTACCTGCGAATAGCGATAACTGAAGTACAGCCATGAAACATTACCAAACTTTCGCCATTACCAGAATATTTAAACACCTCTTTAAAAGAATGACCGTGGGTGGGGTATGGTCATCACTTTAGCTGAACCTGCATGCAGATAGCAATATTTTTACGATCAGCACAACTTTTTATTTTGTTTGTGCTATTCACAGGTTTTGCTTTAGTTAGACATCCCTATAATAAGATTAAGCATTTGAACATGAAATCATTAAGTTAGCTAATAGTCCTCTTTGTAAACTGAGGATTTCATGCAAAATGCTGATCACGTTTGCTTGGAAAGTTCATTCATTCCTTGTTGAAAATACCTTGTTTTTCAAATGCACAATGCATCTCATAATAGCAATATATTATGCTCATTTCATAACCTCACAATTTGCATACCACTTAAATGAGATGTGCTTTTGCAATTTCTATATATCTAAACACGTGCATTGACATGTGGACAATAAAGCTAGTTTTCAGAATCATGACCTTATCATGCCTTATTTGTAAGAATGAAATTCTTTCAAAATCTACGAATCTTAGTTCTGTTAAATTACATCCCTGATACATGGGACACAAGGTACAATATTAAGATAGACATCCCTTGTCATCATTGCAGGCTCATTGAACAGAAACCCAATAAGTATATGAACGAGGGTTGAGAGGAAATGTGGCCCCATTAAGGTTGGGGCGTGTCGTTCAAGTTCATTGCCAGTGAATTTTCGATATTAAGCTTGATGTGAAATTGTGATGCACCTTGTAGAAATACATGCTTCCAGAAAGGAAATTTTGAACTTCACAGACTTTTTCAAGTTTGTAAACATTTTCCCTAACCATCCTTATGAATAACATATTAAATTTATGTAAATATGTCCTAGCCTTGTTTTGCAAAAAATACTGTTTCATAACCCAATTATTACTGTTCAGCTAAATAAAATTCTTGACATTTCTGAATTAAAACTTGTAATTATTAATATGGTTAAAAAACCATATTAATAATTACAAGTTTTAATTACAAGTATATTAGCGAATGTTCGTGTCAATAAATAGCTGTAAAAGTTGCCAAAAAAAAAAAATATATCTTATTTTGATGGTTAAAACTGTGAAAAAACATATGTCAATTTTTATATTTTCTATGAAAAATTATGTTAAAATGAGTTAAAAAAGGAATTCCCCAATAATATACATCTTTACTTTTGTAATTACCATTAACTGGTTATGTTAATGTAATACATGTACATGTATGTACAAGTGTATATGCTGAATTTCCCTGACTTTTTCAAAAGGAACCTTTACCAAAACCCCCCTTACCACCGGGCATTTGTTAGCTGTCTTTAGGATACTGAGTTGAATTGAATTGAACCACATTTTTGACATTCTCATAATGAATTACTTTTCCCTGACTTAATTTTCAGATGAATCGCTATTACACGTTTATCCAATTTCCCAGTCAATTCCATGTTTTCCAGACCTGTAGAAACCATGGATTGTTTATGAATGACAGAATATTGTTTTCAATATATAATCATAAAAAGATTTTAAATATTTTTTTGTATTTTTTTTATCTAAAATACAGGTACGATAGCAAATTTTAAATTCCTTTTCCATTTATTCATTTTTAAATAAATGACAAAAATTAAAATTTCTTTTAAAGATGATACCCATGAGGGTACCTAATTACGTAAATACAACGTAAAAACATATCCCCCATTTTATGGATTATTTATACCAGGCGCTATGGTTCAAATTTGAACATTATAATGCCTTTATGGCGCTCTTAAAAATGGATCCAGCTATCGGAGTATTTATTTTTAAAAAAAGACACTTTAATAGAATCTCGGTGGCTAAATCAACCGAACCGTACAGTAATCAGGCTGACCGCATAACCGCATAGAATTTTTATCTGGGTCAGTGATGATAAACACCGGAATGTTAATATATTAGAGGGATTGTGCAGGTTTCCTTTAAGCTTGACTACATTGGCAACACTGGTTTTGTTGCCAATGCGCATGCGTGGAGACGACGTTAATGAATTTGTGGTTGAGGGGAGACGACAATTTCATAAGTTTAACGTAATACCACAAAGTCTTCGACGAGTATAACGACTTTTACGGCGCATAACTTATTGATGCGCATGCGTAAGTGTGTTTATCGTTCTCGTTAAGATTAAAGGAAACCTGCACTTTAGAGAAATAAAGCTGCACGAGCGATTGCGATACGTTTACGATTAATGCGTCATCAACCGCAAACACGCATGCGTAGGTGCCAAAAGACGCATCGCCATTCGCTAAAAGACAGTTTATATGACACGTAATCGTAAACGTATAAATAATCGATCGTGCAGCTTTATCTCGCTATAATTATTCACGTAAAATGGTGTTAAAATGAGTTACAGGGGGAAATCCCATTATTTCTATAGCTGCAGGGCTGGCTTATTGTACCATCTCTTGACCTTTTGCATCGAATTTCCCTAACTTTAACAAAAAAAATAGCATTTTTCCGACTGATAACAGGTTACATAAATCCAACATTTTATCAAATACAGTACATTAGAAGTTCTCAAAGGTTTTAATGTATAAGGCATCACCTTGATATGCACACGTGCTCAAAATTATTCCATAATTCTGTAATTTATTGGTTAATTAACCATATAAATGGAATTGGAGTACTAGGTAATTAGCCTAAATTAGTTATTTTTCATTAGTTTTAAAGAGGAAGTTCGTGAATATTCGTGCCATTAAATAGTCGTACGAGTAGACAAAAATATGTTTTGGTTAAAAGAAAAGTTTGAAAAAGGTTAAAATGAGTCAAATGGAGAATTTCCCATACAGACATGGAATATCTGTATTAAACTTCCAGTTTCAAACAAAACTCCAAGAATTTTCTCTAGCTGTTTTACATATATCTATCAAATTTCCATGCGCTGTATATATTGTACTTTACATGTATTTGTGGTGAACCGTTATTTGTTTTATACATGTAGCAACATTTGAATTACAGTAAAACCTGGCAAAGTGACCACCTCTGTATAGGGGCCACTTTTCATAAATAGCTTTTAGTGCATACATGTATGCTTTCCTTCATCAAAATTCTATGTATAGTGATCACCAATATACAGTGACCAAGTTTGCCATTTGTTTGGGTGGTCACCTTTAGCAGGTTGTACTGTACAATTCGTCTATAGTATCTATACGATTAATCGTCCTGTTTCTAGGAAGTGTCCATAAACCTCGTGGACTACTAGGGGGTGGGGGGAAAGGAAAATCCACAAAAGTCCACAGGGGGAGGGAGGGGGGGTGGGGAGATTTTCGTAAATTCCACGTGGACTTTTATGAAAATTTTATGAAATAAGACGTCATTTTGACCACTAAAAATGACCATAAAATGACGAAAAAAAGATGTCATTTTTAGATTTCTAGAGAACTGTACATGGTTTACATCCAACGTCAATTTTCATAGCACACCTGCATGCACATGCATTAAATGTAGTGTTAAATAAATTCATGCAAATAACATGTCGATTACATGTTTCAAGCACAACTCTAAAAATATGACTGCTCACAAAAAGGCAACTTTGCAGTAGTTGAATTTAACATTGTGTTATGTGTTGAGATTATACCATTGCTTATCTTTAGAGAAATTGAATTTCATTGAAATTCAAATTGGCAGTTAATAAATTAAAAGTCAGTTTAATTTTAAACTCACAAATATTTAATAATCAAAACAATATTAAATTTATATTAATATTAATATATTAGGGCCAACTAAATTTTCAAATAAATTTGTTCCTGCATGCACAATCAAGTCAGCACATGCTGCTTGCACATGGGACTAAAGCCAATGTTACAATCATAATAAACCAACACTTTGCTAACGGCCCTTTAGTCCAAAAGGGCTCCAGCAACTTTAAGCAAGAAACGCTAATGGGCACAATGGCGCAGCTCTTATCGAAACATAGCAAAATGGATGGCGATGCATTTTTACTAAAACTCTACGCGGCCAAGAAAGCATAAAAGAGAAAGTGGAAATTTCAAAATGTAATGGCTGAGGAGGAGGGGGAGAAATATTTCCTTAATATGCAAACTCCCCATTTTGTTTTGAATTCATTTGCATACTGGCTCCGCCCCCCCCCCCTCCCCTCCCCTTCCCTCTTAGGGCCCCTCTTCTAACCCGAGGGGCTTCGCTGGTGTTGCGATTCATTATGTATTCTAAGCATAAATAATAGCAGTTCTCTTGATTTAAAATATTGATTTTAAAAATGTGGAACATGTATATATCCATCTCGCCTACACAAAATGAGGAGGAAAAGGGGGAGATGCAAAGGCCCCTGACACCTCCCCCTCCTCTTCCACCACACCACTTCTCCTAGCTCGCATATTATTGCGTGAAGCGACCAAAAGTGCTAAATGTTTACTAGGGATTTTAGTGCTTTTCCATAGCATCCTTCTGGATCCCCCATGAAACGCAGTTGTTGGCTCGCAGTTATTGATTTTTTAATGAAATTATGCCCGAGCGGGCTGTGACGCATTTTGCGCATGAAATAGCTTTAAAATCGACGGGCAAGCCAACGGAAAAAGCAAAATAACGCACAATTATTAAACACACGCACCAAAGTGTGAAAGCCAGCGATGGAAATCTGGACGAGGGGGCGGGGAGAGGTAAGGGCAGGGGTCGGATTCTCGAAAGGAGTACTTCAGCCCCACCACCCCCCTCTGTGCAACTCGGGGCATTTTGCTTGTACTACAGCAGTTATAAATGGTTCTGGAACAGGGTGTCCAGTAAATTCCAGCTTTTCACGTCCAAAAAGTAAGGACTTTTCAAGGGTACTGTAAAAAAAAATTTAAGGACCACTTGAGGAATGGTTGTTGATGAAAGGGGTGCCGGGCTCTTCATAAATATAGTTACTTGACCCCCAAAAATTATTCTGATAAATTCTAATATAATTTTCACATTTTCTCGTGCTTTGGAGTATTTTCATCGAATTTAAAGCGTTTTTACAATTTTTCTCTAAGCATTTTGCTTCATTTTTATGTTATTCTTATGTTATTCTTCAATGAAAACTTAAAAATACTGGGCAAATATAAGAGAAAAATGAGGGGGGGGGGATGGAAATATAGTGAAAAATATAATAAAAACACTTAAAATCAGGAGAAAATACGTGAAAATATATTGCTGGCCAGGCTCCTTGAAATCCCTTGCCCAGAGAATTTTACCCACCCTTCCTCTCTTGTATCTGAACATCAGAATTTAAAAACTTAAGGACTTTTCCAGGCCTCGAAATTTATCTAAACAAAAGTAAGCACTATAAGGACTTTCAAGGACCTGTACAGAATATGTCAGAATATTAACATAATTATACTCTTAACTACATAATAACATCTTGGCCATCTAATGCCCACAAGTGGTTAAATAATAAATTTTAAGTTCAATTTTTTTTAAATTCCCCGCCAAAAATGTTATGTCCAAAATGTCTGCCATGACGTCACTAATCTACAATATCCATGCCAAAAATTCTTTTTAAACTTGCGTGGAAAAATATGTCCGCCAGAACATTACTTTTCGTATAATTAATTTTACTTTAGCTATGTTTATCTTTAAAAAAATAAATAACAAAAAATCCAAAAGTGCACATGCAATTTTCAAATTTTTTCACGTGCAATTTCGGAATGTTCTTAATTTTAATTTCCTTTTTTAAAAAAATATTCAGAGATTTTTGTAAAACGTTCTACGTTTCATTCCCCCCTTTTCAAGCCTAACCATACAGGGCAACACTATTTTCATTAAACACACCATAAAGTGCCGTCACAAACTTTAGTGACGTCATGTAACACCATCCAATCATTCAGCGTTTGGATCTTGGGGATATTCATTGCACTTTCAGTAAGTTTGTTATGTTTTTCTTAAAGGCAATAAGTCCATTAACAATTTTGTATAATTCTTACCATTAACAATGGCATTACAGTGATATATAGAAAATACCCTATTGAGACCAATTATAAAAACGTGTAATTTTTGGATTCACATTTAAAAAAAAAAAACAGCCTTTTTCATAGTTTTTTAATGCTTTTACAGTGTTTTAATGTTATATATAATTACTCTGCTTTTTACAAGAAAAAAGTGCCCTAAAAGTACCAATAAATTTCCACAAAAAAAAAACGCAAATAAATGCTCAAAAACGTGCACAAAAAGTACCCTAAATATACCACAAAAGTTCTAAACTGCCAAATGCACTGTAGCAAAGTAGCAAAAAAGTGCCACAAACGTGGACAAAAAGTACTAGAAAAGTTCCCGAAACCTATCGAAAAAGTGCACAAAAAGTACACTAAATTTATCAACAAAGAATTTAGTAAGTCGATTGGGCACCCTGTAGAAAATGTAGTTTGATTAGAACTAACAAAGAAGTTAACAATGGCATAATTCTTATTTCCTACATTTTTCAATATTTTCACGTCTCTATTGTCCATTTCAAACAGTGCGAGTACTGACCCGTAATGTCAGTACCCCCGATGAAATATACAAATGAACGGATCTTCTATATTGATTTCAGTTCCCCTCTCCAAATAGATTACAATTTTATAAATTTGTATTTCCTTCCCCCCCCCCCCCCTCCCGTTTATTAAAAATTAAACAACGAATATGACAAGATTTTATATTCTGAATTATTTAAAGGGGGATTTGAAGTTTAACAAAAATCTATCAGTTGCTATCACAACGAATTATTCCACATGTATATATCGACTCATTAAAACTTCACTGAGGGTATTGACTTAATGATCGACTTAATAAGAATATTTTTGCAGCAATTAGTGTTTCTCTTACTGAAACTGGGGCAGGTTAAAGACATGGAAAGTAACATGTCATAAACACGTGCATAACACACCCTTCACATGTTTCTGACATATATGACAATTGCAGGGTAAACCTAGGGAAAAACCTATGTGAAAACAAATGTAATAGTTGAGTTGAATTTCCCTGGCTTTTGCAATATAAACCACGTTTCCATAACAATTTAACGTCTACACAATTTCCCTGACTATTCTTGATTGTTATAAGGTTTGTTAGAATTCTCAGGAATTATAGAACATTTTCATTTTTTATTCTGCATTTGAAACTGGTGCTGATTAAATAGATGGAACGAAAACACACGTAGGAAACATGTAAAACTTAAGTGCTTGAAAAAAAAAAAAAAAGGGGTTTCACATTATGGAATCACTGAAATAAAAACTAATGATATACAGGGTTGAACTGGAATATGTCGTCCTGTCAAATTTTAAATCTACTCGGTTAAAATAGATTTCCTATCCTGCTTTTAGAACAAATTAAGACCCCAGATGTGGAACTTGGGGCGTTTCCTAGTTTCAATGTTATTTTCCTTTTTTTATTTAAAAAAATTAGGCCACGTGTTTTTATTTTTCGAGCAAAACGTGGTTCGTGGTGGAGATGTGCCATCACCACAAATATTTACCTTGATGTGACAAATGCCAGACGTGCAATTCAAATATACATTCCCACGCATACACAATGGTTTGGAAAACCTATTCCATCCTTGATCCTTCATTCCCCTCAAACTCACCTCAATTTCACTTCAATTTTCTTTAAAAAATAAATAAAAAAAAAAAACGAAAGCAGAAACCTGAAGTAAATCAGAGTGTTATCCATCAAAATTAACTTGCAACCCCAGATGGTTAATTTCAGTCTTGTAGACTTCATGGCCGAAAGCATCAATATCCGATCAATTTAAATTCATGTTTAAAGATGTTTTTAAAGGGATAGTGACATATTCTTTGCCAAATTTTCAACAACACATTTGGCAAAATATACATGTACAAGTAATATAATCAAAATTAAAATGTAGGCCTATATTAAGTATACAAGTATGTAAATGAATTTAATACTGATTATTTCTGAAAATATATACCAAGAGAATTTTTTTCTATTGTTTTCTGGGTTTTCATTTGTGAGAAAAACCAGGGGTCAACCAAAATTCCTGAGAAATTACCAAGAGTCAACCAAAATGAAACGAACCAAAAGGAAAAAATTCTCCGGATATATATATCTCGGCAGGAACTTTGACCACAGTTATTTTCAGATATCAACCTGCCCCCATGCGATCTACATGTATATACATAAATAATTTAATCTAGTAAACTTCAAAGAAATTATAAAAATAGTATAAAATCTATAATAAATTATAAAATTATTTACCTTACAAAGTCATCACGGTTCATATTATGTTTAACAAACCTTAACAATTTAACTTTATAACCATAAGTGCATGGATATATGATTCTCAATAGCGCTTGAATGAGTCAATTTTTGAGAAAATTCAATTGCTGCTTAATTTGTACTTAAGACTGCAAAATTGATTTATTTCGTAGATTTACTAGTAGTAAATCGAATCAGTTGAAAGTTTTTGAAATTCAATAAATATATCATTTTCCAATCATGAAATCCACCGACGTGACGTTTAACAAATGGCGAAATAAGATATCAATATTTTATCAGGGAAGGTTTTATTAAAAAAAAACTTATATAAATTGTTGTTCTGAAATGAATGACCCCCCCCCCCCCCCCACCACCACATATGGCATTTGTTTACTTATTGTATAGGGTACTGAGTTGAATTGAAGACAGTATGGCATGCTATACTTCACTGAAATATAATCTAAAAATGGTCACAATGGTATGCGCTATTCACAGGTTCTTGTCTTGTTGCTCAAAGAACAAAAAACGACCAAAATTACAAAGTTATGCAAATGACCAGAACTTTAATATCACACACCCCTTTTTTGCCCCCTTGAGATACCATATTCAAAATATGTTTTTAATTAAAACGTTAGCAAATAGTCGTTCAATTAAATAGTTGTATACGATTATACAAAAAACGTGTGAAAATTTGTTGATTTTTAATTACGTTTAAGGGGAATTTCCCATTTCTATTGATGCATGACTGGCTTAGTGGGCAATTTCTTGACTTTTGTATGACTTATGCCGGTTGACTTCAGTCGACTTTTACAAAACAAATCAATTTTCCATGACTATTCCTAGTCCAGTCAATTTTAGGTTTCCTAGATTTCTGGGAACCCTATAGCGAAATTAAAATAAGTTATATTACAAATTTCGAACAGCAAAATATGTGTCATATGTACAAAATAAACCAATCTTATGTTATACAAAAAATTTAAACCTACTCTGCTCCACGTTCATTGTTTGTTTTTATCACCAAATGACATATTCCAATTTAATGTATCTGTCTTACAAAGATAAGTATAGGAAAAAAAAACTAGCACGATGTTAAATCCCCCGTGTGTTCAACACAACTTTTCAATGTTTATTGAAAAAAAAATCATTTATTTTTATTTCCAAAATTTTAAGTAAACTGGTACTGAAATATCCCATGACAAACCTAGGATGAGCGTTGCGAAAGGTTTATTTTCGTTTCAAAAACCACATGGTTTAAGACGACTAAAACGAACCAAAGCACACGTTTCCCATGCAAACGAGGGACATATTAGAGGGATTGCGCAGGTTTCCTTTAATCTTAACGAGAACGATAAACACACTATTACGCATGCGCATCAATAAGTTACGCGCCGTAAAAGTCGTTATGCTCATCAAAGACGTTGTGGTCTCCCCTCAACCACAAACCCATTAACGTCGTCCTCACGCATGCGCATTGGCAAAAAAAAAACAGTGTTGCGATTGTCGTCACCTATTCAATCTCTCTATTAGCACAAACTAGATACAAAAATATTTAATTTAAAAACGCAGCAGTGAAACTTGTTGCACATATGCCAGGAAAAGTAATGCCCTAAAGTTGTATTAATAACAAAGTAAAATTATATATCGTTTCTCAAAATGACTATCTATAAACTGATCACCTCTTCTATTCAATAATTGTGTTTTGACAAAATAAAAATCGGACAAAAATCCTGGTAAAAAATATGTGCGCATGCGCGTTAAGTAGATAGAATGCGTGACCACTTACAATTTAATGAGGACAAAACAGATTTCTGCCAACCGGCAATGCATCCTGAATAGCCACTTCCAGATAGCATTTAAATAAAGCGCCGTTACGTTATGACCACTAAACACGTGATGTAAATGGAGCGCCGTTGCGAAATGGCTAGGGCATTCCTTCTTTAAATTTCATCCAATATATCCGATTTTTATTTCGTCTAAGACGGAATTCGTGACCGGGACTAGTCTCAAAGTTCAATAACTCTTGTCTCAAATACATTTGGAAGGTCAAATGGAACTTTTAAATATTACTTCAGTTTTTAAATAATTTAATTTTGTTTATAAAAAAATCAGAAAGCAGATTCAAGCGGAACGAATTATTCGTTGGAGGAATAAATGGAATGTGTAATGATTAACTAACTTTTTTTTAAAGAATTCCAAAGAATCTTAAAAAATGGATTTAAAAAAAAATTAAAGCTGTAAAACAACCAGTTTTTAATTTTAAAACGCTTAATGGAATTAAATTTAGACCATACATGTATTTCAGTCCCCAGATGTGGTACCTTGACTTAGTGAGTTTCTACCTATTGTCTGTGTACATGTATAGCCAAGTTAATCCATGTGCGAAAAAATAATCTCACACATCAGAAAAATATTTCATAGAATAAGAAGCTTGATTTAAGTTGCTTTGATTTTTTAAGCTCTAATGAAAAAAAAATTTCACTTATCTAAAAAGGGATATAAAAATGAAAGAAAATTAAAGTCTCCTATACAATGCTTGCCTAGTCAAATAAGTTTCAGGTTTTTATATGCAATCGTCATAAAGGAAAATGCTTCACAGTAAAAACTTCCAAAGATACTCCACAATTTTGTCAAATGGATATATTAAAAAAAAGCATTTTCCCAAAGGGAATAACTTGTTCCACCAGATGCATGTGCTTTCGAAAAAATTCAAATCATAAGACAATTCTGAATTTTGCTCCCAAATTACCTCCATGTACTAAAACAGGAATACGTTTCAAACATACTTATTTCTAGTAGCCATCTTGCCTTTTTCTCAATGGGCAATTTTTATCTCTAAAGTATAGAATATAGCTACATTTTAAAGATCTCATTTCATTATAAAATTTAAAATTAGATCACTTATTTTTTTAAATTAATAAACATGGGAAGAATACGAAAGGGCACTTGTTTTTCGAATGTCTGAATTTTAGGAATATATATAGGAATATATAATACTTATATTAGGAACGCTCCGTACTTTATTTTCTTCAATACCATAGTCAAGCTCAGTTTCTAGATTTTACCAAAAGTAATCTAATAACATTACATGTGAAAAAATTCCAACATTGCTTGTCCATGTGCAATTCGCAGTCCATTAGAATTTTTTTCCCAAGTAATTTTGGATCGTTTTAAAATATTTACTTTTTTTCAAAAAATAGCCTTAGAAAATTTACTAAATTTATCAAATAGTAGTCATCGCCGGTCAATTTCTCTGCAAAGTAAAACTGTTATTATTATCAAATCCTTACTTGCAAAGAATTTGAATCTTTTACACAATTTCGCAATTGCATTTTCTGTAAGTTGGGCGAAAAATGCGTTTTTTGTAAGTGGCGGTAACCATGCAGGCTTAGGACCCAGGCCACACTTGGCTGGAAACAAGCATTTCCAGGTTAGTGTGGCCTGGTGCTAAGACCTATAGGGGCACTCGGGCTATTTCTAGCCTTAGTTACGGCTGGGCCGTTGACCATTACCCAAACACCAATCAACCTATCACTAATGAAGAAACTGAGAAACCGACAAGGTTGGCTTAGTGGTAATGGTTAACTCCTTGAACTCTGGAGACCCGGGTTTAAATCCCGGTCGACTATCCTGGTTGTGATTCTTCTCGGTTCCCCACAACCTCCCTTAATCGCTCAAAAAAGCGGCCACGACCATATACTCTTCCCCCTAAAAATCTGGCACTTTGCCCCCTGCCACATGGCATGTTACATGCTAACTGCAGGGTAACGAATTGAATTGAAAGTATTTCCAAACAGAGGACATCAACGGCTGCACATCCATCGTTTTCAGACTCCAGGACCCCATCATTTTCCACAATTGGCTAATATCCATTCCATTTCTTTCCTCCCTGCAGGTCAAACCATGTTGCAACCCAAGATGTCCCGCAACCTGGATTAAGAGTCCGCCAAGTCCCTTCCATGCGGATGTGTTTGGGGCCCTTGCGCACCTGTACGAGCGACAGCGAGCCCACGCGAAGAAGCAGAAGAATCCAGCAACTCGAAGAACCCGAAACCCCAGCCGAGCAACCTCGCCGTCCCCCGAGCACACTTTGGCATTGCGATGGCGTCGGCCACCGTCAATGGCGCCGCCATGGCGGTGAGCTACGTGGGCAACGGCGGCGGTGGCGGCGGCGACTCCTCGCCGGATGGCAACAGGTTTAGCCCCTACGAAGAAGCCGAGCACCCCGGCCACCACCACCACCACCACCACGCAAAAGACCTGATGATAATCGAGGACGACGACAGCGGTGCCAGGACGCCGAGCGCCAAGAGGCCAGCCTCCGTGCTGGCGTCCACGTACGACGCTTTCACCGTCCCGTCGGCGGCCGCGTCCAGCCGCGACAAGTCAAACAAGAAGCGGCGCAAGCAGAGCAACCCCGTTCGCCTGGCCATGTCCAGGGTGTGCAGCACGGAGCAAGAAGTCCTCGACTTTGAGCCCGACGGCGCCGAGGCCTCTCCACCGCCGCCATCCAGGGGCAGCGGCGACGACGAGGAGGGCGAGGCGTCGCCCCGCACCACCGACGACTTTAATGACGGCAGCGTTTACCGCTGTCCACACTGCAATGTCCTTTTCTCCGAGGAGGAACACCTGCGTGAACACGTCGAAGAGGAACACGTCCAGAAGGTTCTGGAGCGTCAGCTGCAGCAACAGAACCAAAAGAACCAGATGGCCAGCAGCCTCCATGCCAGTCCCTTCGATCTGTCCACCTCGTCCATGGCCTTCCGGTTGGACCACCGCACCTCCGACAGTTCTTCCTCCGAACCTTCCATGCACGACTACGGCAAGCCGGAGGACAAGAACGGTGGCGCCCCTCAACAGCAAGCTACCTCTACTGCCGCAGCCACAATCCCATGCACCTCTGCCGCCGCTGTCGCCCTGCACAGCCCAAAGGACATGGCCAGCCTGATGGCCCTGTCCGCCTTCGGTGCGGCGCCGTTCCTCATCCCTGTCCTTCCCTGCGGCAACTCTGCCTCTGCCGCCTCATCCTCCCGCATCATGACCTACTCTCCAGCAGGGCCCCCAGGGGCGCCCAACAGCGGCCCACCCATCAGGATCTTCAACCCAGAGGCATTTTGCGAGCTGTGCAACAAGGAGTTCTGCAACAAGTACTTCCTGAAGACCCACAAGGCCAACAAGCACGGCATCTACTCAGTGGAGGCACTGGCTGGTGTCGCCTCTGCTGTCACCACGGCGACGACGACGATGTCTTACACCGGAAGCCTGATTGCAGCAGCAAACATGGCCGTCGCTCCCATCCGCCCTCACCTCGGAGGTGGCTCCCCTGCCGCTGGACCCCACGAAGGGAGCGCCGGAAATGGCAATGGCAGCAGCAGTGGAGGTGCCACCGTGGTGGCGGCCACACCGATGCCAGGAGGAGGCGGGGGTGCCTCCTCGTCCATGGCCAGCGTCCTTCTTGGGCCCTCCATGGCGGGGAAGCCAATGCCGGTCATGAATCCAGAAGCCTTCTGCGACATCTGCCAGAAGGAGTTCTGCAACAAGTACTTCCTGAAGAAACACCGACAGAAGATCCACGGCATCCAGGACTACTCGATCTCACCTGCTTTTGGAGCCATGGGACCCTCGGCCGGTTCCATTAGCGCCCTGGTGGACTCCATCCCCATCACAGCAGCAGAACTCAGTCCCGGCAACGGCACCCCTTCGGACCTGTACTACGAGTATGGCGCCCGCGATCTCAGCGCTAAGATTCTGGCTGCCGCAAGCCAAGGGCTGGTGCCCAAGCACAGCATCCAGAGCCTGGTGGCACCAGGAGGAAAACCAGTCACCACCACCGCGGCCATCGGCTCAGGGCCAGCCACTGCACATTTGGGTGCCGAACAGGCCGCCGCCGGCAACATCACCGTAGCCGGTTACTCCTTCTCCCCGGAACACCTTCGTGAAATGGGAGTCATCAACGTGGACGCCTTCTGCGAGCTGTGCTGCAAAGAATTCTGCAACAAGTACTTTTTGCGCACACACAAGCAAAACAAGCATGGCATCGTCAGCTGCGAAGGTTCGCCAGGCTCTGGAGGAGCCAAGAGTGGCCACCAGCAGCAGGCGATGCCTCTCAGCCTGGTGATGGACAGAGAGAACCATTGCGAGGATGGGCAGAAGTCAGACACCCCAAACAGCAGCAGCAATTGCGGTAGCACCAATGGGCGCCGCTCCGCCGGATCTCAAGAACCAACTCAGGAATCCCCTTCCGTATCCTCGGACCTCACCTGCGATGTTTGCAGCAGACCCTTCTCAAGCGCCTACCTTCTCAAGATGCACAAATTCTACTTCCATAATATTGACCCAACTCCCAACCCTGGAATTCTGCCCGGCGAATCCATCAGGTGCGGACCGGAGTCGGTCAAGCTCCCACATTCGCCACCGGACAACGGCGACGGCCGCTGCGGCAGCAACGGCAGCCTGAAGAGCATGGCCGACATCGGCGAAGGCGTTGGCCCTAGTGCTGCACCTCCGCTCAACGAGGACCTGCAGAAACTTCAGACCATGATCCACGAGCTGAACACCTCGCCCAAGGACGGCAACGTCAAGTGTAACATCTGCTTCCACGAAATGAAAAACAAGTACTTCCTGCGCGCCCACATGATGAACGAGCACGGGGAGCTGCACAACGAGGATGAAATAACTCAGGGTGAAGATGACCATGTGATGGGTGCCAGCGAAGGCACGGCAACGGCAAATTCCTCGTTAGCCGTTGCGCTGCTGCAGCAGCAGGGCGACGGCACTTCCACCGCCAAGGCTTCCGCAGCAGACCCCGACTCCTTCTGCGACATTTGCTGCAAGGACATGTGCAGCAAGTACTTCTTGCGCACGCACATGATGACCATGCATGGCATCGGAGTGTCCACCGACAAGGGCTCTGAGCCCGGCTTAGTCGGCGTCATCCCGCTTCCGGTACCATTGGACAAGATCAAGATGGAATACCAGAACCGGACGACATCACCGCCACAGGTCAACAACCACGGCCCCCACGTTTCACCATCTCTGCATCACCATCTCCAGCAGCAGCAGCAACAACAGCAGCAGCAGCACCACCACCACCTTCAACAGCAGCAGGCAGCTTTGAGCAGCTTGGGCCTCAGCGAAAGACCGCCCATGACGGCCGTCACCGGTCGCAACTTCTGCGAGATCTGCAACAAGGAGTTATGTAACAAATACTTCATGAAAACCCACATGCTGAAGATGCACGGCATCAACGTGGATGAAAAGAGCAGCGTCAACGGCGCAACCATCGGTGGCGTCACCTGCGACATCTGCCAGAAGGAGCTCTGCTCAAAGTACTTCTTAAAGGTGCACAAGCAGAACACTCACGGCATTCTGGAGGAACCATCCATGAGCAAGGAGAACTACGCCGCAGCAGCCGCGGCGGCCGCAGCCGCTGCCGTCTCGGCCGCCTCCATGTCCACCCCCTCCGACAAAGACTCTTATCACCACGGCGACGGCAATGTCAGCGACGGCGGTGGCGGCGGCAACGGCAACCGCTACTTCAGCCACTACACCGAGGTGTGTCCACTGTGCGACCGTCGCTTCAAGAGCATAAAGTGGCTGAAGACGCACGTGATCAATGACCACGCCGACCTGGCCAAGGAAAACGGCTTAGCCGAGCTGCTGGGTGCGGAAGGCTACGGTGAACCTCCAGTGCACCTCTTGCGCATGCAGCACCTCAGCCCCAGAGACTACGTCGAGGCAGGTTTCGGCATCAAGGCGGAGAAGCCGTCCTCCTCCTCGTCCTCCTCGGCTACGACGTCTCCAAACACGGTGGCGCCACCGTTCCACCATCTCCATCTGCACGGTGGTCACCACCAAGGACCGCCGCCGTCCCACCGTCCACCGGAAGCCGGCGACGGGGGGACGAGCACAACCGCGCATCACCACGCGGGCGAGTTGGGATCAACGGGTGCTGCTGCTGCTGCAGGAAGCGCAGGGGCTGCAAGCGCAACGATGGCAGGAAACGCCTCCACTACCTCCTCCTCCTCCCCGTCTTCGGCCTCTTCGGCCACCACCGGCTTGGCCGCTCGAAAGCCGCTCGGACCGGGCAGCGGCACACGAATCTACCACTGCTCCTACTGCTCCTACTCCACCCGTTGGCTGTCCAATCTGTACGCCCACGAAAAGCGCCACACGGGTCTGAGCAGCGAGGGCGAAAAACGCTTCTGTTGTCGCATCTGCCACAGGGCCTACCGCTACAACCACTCCCTCCAACGCCACTTGGTGAGCCACAAGGCCACCGGCATCCTGGTCAAGCACGTGGTCAGCACGCAGGTGGCGGTGCATCCTCCGGCCACCGCCGTCGGTTCCTCAGCATCCTTCCACGCACCTACCTCCTCCTCCTCTTCCTTCCTACGCGACCCACCCCCAAGCGCCGAGGAGCCGCAAGCCGCTGACGAGAACGGCGACGACTCCGGCTCCGAATCCGTGGCCGCAAGACCCTCCAAGACGGCACCGGCCCGCGTGAAGAAATACCGCTGCAGCAAATGCGGTGCCAAGTACCGCTCCAGAGAGCAGTGTCTTGAGCACATCCACACGCACCACAACACCCGCAATCGACACCTGCACCATCGTGGGGGCGGTGATGGTGGGGCAGCGGGCATCGTGGTGGCCGTCAAGTCCCCACCCCAAAACTGTCCAGTCTGCCCCTTCTCCTGCAGCAACAAGGACACGTTGGCGGCGCACATGGCCAAGCACCAGCAGCGCATGGACGAAGAGGAGGAACGGGATGGCGACGACGAGGCTAACCAGCTCCAGCAGCAGCACCTTCAGCGTCTCCAGAATGCGCTGGGCAAATCGCAGCTGCCCATGACCTACGCCGTACCCCAGACGCCACCCACGGCAGGCTCCTTCATCATGCAGCCATTCCTCATTTCGCAGTCCGACTCTGAAGACGGTGGCGCTCGTAGCGCCCCAAAACTGCTGACCCCCAACGCCACCTTCGTCCCCTCCCTGGTCTACCTCCCGGTCAGTCACAAGATCAGCGAAACCCTCACAGTGGCGTTCACCCTGTCCCCGGCCTAATTGCTAGTCATAAAGATGAGGTCCAAAGCCCAAGCCCCCCCCATCCCCCCTAGTCACCTTTTGACAGCCCCAGGTCAGGTAAGTGTCCATGCACGAGAGGATGATTTGGTCACTGCAGAAGAAGAACAAGATGATCCTCAAACATTCCTTCGTTCGTTCTAATAAGACCTTTCGATCTTTAACTTTAGAGGTTCAGTCACTAATGCAACCTGATGCAGCGAGCAATGGTCCTAAAACAATCAGCCTTTGATGTTTAAAATATCACCAGTAAGGCTTTTAGTGTTAACTTCCTGCTCATGTATGAAAATGCCACTTGCAAAGCAAAAATGGCTAAAAAAGCCTCTATGCATAATGGGCCGATTAGACGTCCGATTTGCATGCCCCGAAATGCAGTTAATAAGAAATTGAAGTTTAGGTTGTGTTATTTAAGCTAGCAGGGTGCAAATTTTATCAATGACATGCACAAGTGGGGTACTGGTAATATAGGTGTCAAAGGGTCTCATGGACAATTTTGAAAGCATAAAAGTGACTTGGAAGCACCTTTTCAGGCATTTTTAAGGATATCAAAAGGAATTGTCACCTATTTTGGGCTAAAGAATTTGCTAAAATCAGCTAACATTTTTGGGTTTTTTAATCCATGTCACAGCAATCGCCCTATTATAGTGGGGGTTTTTTTCTGGTTAAAACGTCGAAAAACCCACCCACGCATGCCCCAATACGCGTTTCTAGTCCTTGGTTTTTTTGTTATGAGCAGAAAGAATGACACACCCTTCAACAAATAAACCTACATTGGGCTCGTTAGTTAATACTTGCATCAATCCAAGAATCATTAGGAAGCAAAAATTTAAGAACGAACGGAAATCCAATTACAAATGAAGGCCCAACATAGTTGGACCAAAGACCAAATCCTCGTGCATGGATGACGAACCTAGTCTGACCTCTGACTTCTAGTCCACCCCTCCAAGAGCTTTAATTTTGGCCTCCCTTTCACGCTGGACCAAGGCGACCTTTCACTCTCAATGCACAATGGGTTATGGGTCAAGTTCCTACTAGTCGTCCCAACGTCCAGCGTGAAGAGACCATGTTCCCCCCATCCACCCCCTCGAAAGTATATTTTTATTTTTCTGATCATTTTTTTTATTTACAAAGAGTTCACATTTTGGTTTTGCTAATTTATTGAAGAGCTTGTTCATATTTTACCCTTTAGTCCCTTTTTTGCTAGTCCAAAAATGGCGTCGTCCGCCATTTTGAGACTTGAGTTTTCGCCCTAAACCCCCCCAAAAAACGAAATCTCAGGCATCGTTGACATTGTTAATGCTCAACTCGATTCGTTTTATGCTTTAAATTTTGTTTTTGACTTTCCCCGCCGGAGCGGGTTCGCTTCCCGCCATTTTTCCACCATTTTGTTTTTCAAATTTTGATTTGGCGAACGAACAATTCTTGACATCTCGTCCTCTCTCTCCCGTCGCTTAACGGGTACAGAAGCGAGTTTTGTCGTCATAAAATCAAAAAAAAAAACCACGAAAAACCCAGACTTTTTCAAAACTTACATATTGTATCATCGTCTGTCGCGTGCGAGTGGGGCCAGTGTGTCCGCGAGAGGGCGCACAATCTTCAGAGTAGGGGGCCCTATGAACTGTGCCCCAGTGCTGGCAACTCGAAGACAACTAGAAGACAACTCGGACCTTAAGCAACGTGCTGACTTCCAAAACTTCTCGTCCTCGGATTGTGCCGAATCGCGCGAACACACGACACCACTTCAATGTCAACTCAGGGCCTTTATATTGTGTCAACCTTTTATTTTCTTGTGCGTGTTAATCGAAAAAAAAAAAACGATGATTGGACGTGTAGAAGAGAACATTTTATCGGTACGTAAACGTGTTTTTCTTTATGGAGAGCGGGTTGTCGTGAAAGCCGCTTCGCCGAACGTACGAGCGCCGTAGAGGGCGCTCGTGAGAAAAATGAGAATGGCGGTATTCGGTGGAAGATGGAAGAAAGGTCGACTATAAGCCCAAAAATCAAAATACACAAGCTTCATTTTTAGTGCTCGATATAAATATTATATATAAATCTATATATAAAATATGTACGTATGTTCGTATGATGTCCAGTCTTCGACTATATTTCCTCTCCTCACCGGCCATTTCGTTTTTCGTTTTTCAAATAAACAAAGAAAAAGCAAAAACAAAAAAGGAAAAACGACGTCAGGATGACCCCTTTTGACTGTTCAACGTCACGGCTCGTGCTAAAATGAATTGCTTCCTGGTGACGTCAGAACTGTACTTTTAGAATTCTTCTGCTGTGTTAAAAAAAAAAAACGTGCGCAGAATGGGAGATTCAAAATGGCGGAATGAAAAAAAAAAATGCGGGTAGATTCTTCTCTAGTGCGCGTCATATCTACTGAATATATGTTAATTTCCAATGTTCATTATTCGATGATGATGAGGAAGATGATGAGAAAACAGAAGATGTTGACAATGATATTGATGATCAACTTTAACTCAGGAACAAAATGACTTTTACCAAGTACATTAACCAACCATTACATTATGAGAAAAAAAGATTATAGGCCTATAGCTGCTGCAGTATAGCAAAATTTAAAAAAAAATGGCTGTCGTGTGAATGTCTTTCGTAGAGTACGCTCATCCTTCATCGTTTCTGTGAACGGGTCCCATTCGGTCGGTGGAAAACAACAAAACAAAAATAAGGATGTGCGACATTGTCGGACTTGATCTGCAAACGAACGATTAACGACGAACTATGGAAAGTCAACCGTAACACCATCACCTGGTTTGCTCAACAGCCGCTGGATGGCCACAATTTTGACGTCAGCAAGTGTCGACAGTCAACTGTGCAGCATCAATCAACCGTAAATCAAAGATGGCCTCCCCAGAGCAGACGACACGAATACCAAGCTTGGGCTTTGTCATGCATTGGAAATGTGAATGCTTTTGCCCCTAGACGTTGATATGTAATGTGCAATATTTACACAGGAACACTCCTCTAAGGCCAGAATTCATAGTCGTCGAATTAGTACTTATTTGTATACTTTTAACACACAAGTAGTACTTATTCGATGACTATGAATTCCGGCCTAAGTCTCTTTACCACCAAAGCAGGAAATGGTGACTCACTTCAGTTACTCTCATTGCCAAAGGCCCTTATTGAAACAATCTGATTGCAAACTAGTGAAAACCGATAGCAAACTAAAACATTGGTTGTATGTTGATGCTAAACTGATAGTCATAGATATCTATTTGTAATCTACATGCGTATGTAACCAAAACTGACTGCAGTAGGGAAATTCAGATAGCTGAGCACTCCTGGACACTTGAGCACATTGAAAATTGAGCGCGTGTGCCACGTATGCACAATACCACTCGTTTGAAAAATTCTGAGCAGACCAGATATCTACTCAGTTGTGCTCGAAATTTTTCAAACGAGTGGTATTGCGCATGCATGACACAAGTACCCAATTTTCAATGTGCTCAAGTGTCCAGGAGTGCTCAACTATCTGAGTTTTCCTATTATGCCTGGGATCAATTTGCAATCACTTTTCCATAAGGGCGTTTGCATATGAGACGATATCCATCAAACATGTTGCATAAATGCAAAATTTTATGTAGCATGTTAAAACATACTACATTTATTTGTGAATAACTGAACGTGATTAACCATAAACGTGAAATGAAATAATAGGGGAACTCAGATAGCTGAGCATTACTGGACACCTGAGCACATTGAAAATTGAGCACGTGTGCCATGCATGCGCAATATCACTCATTCGAACAAAACTTCGTGCTCAACTGAGATCTGCTCAGTTGTGCACAACATTTTTTCGAATAAATGTTATTGCGCATGCATGGCACAAGTGCTCAATTTTCAATGTGCTCAAGTGCTCAGCTTTCAGAATTCCCCTACTGCGCAATAGTTTTGAACGTCTAGAGGATATTTCCTTCCTAGTTTCTCAATGACCACTGCCCAAATAGTGAAACGTGTAAAATCACATCATCGTTCTGCATTTTATCACAATGTTTTGTTTAAAAGAAACATACATGCAAGTGTTTAGAAAAGTGAATTGTCCCAAGCTTGGTATAAGTGTCCATCGTCGATGGACTGAAGCGTCGTCGTTGTCAATTGACTTGCAGGTCAGTCGTTCCACATAACGTTGGCTTTTTTTATCCCACCCCTCGTCTATTGACGATTAGTCGGTTGTAGTTCTTGGTACCTCGTGTAATTAATCGGTTAACCATGAAATGTGCGTGCATGTGTTCGTTGGCCGTCAAACGTCATTGGTTGTAGCATTAAAGGGGTGGATACTGGAACACTTGTCGATGCATTCTTATCGCTTTTAAGTGGTCCTTGCAACATGAAAATCCTATCAAAATTATTTACCACTGTTAACATCTCGGGGTCCTAATTTGACCCCTAACCTCAATAGAGTTATCAAGATGACCAAAATGGCGACCATGGCTTAGATGCTCGAAAGATGAACGGTGCAAGACCTTACGAAATGTGGCTGTTCTATTTGGCATATACAGGATGTCAAAGGTCACCCCATTATATGGCAATAAATGAGTGAACAATGTATAGGCACCCTGTATATTATCATGTTCAAAACGTGTAATTTGTAATAATTTCATATTTTAAGTTAGAATATCTATAACATCAACTTTAACAAGGTCCGATTCAAGACCATTAGAGGGATTGCGCAGGTTTCCTTTAATCTTGTCGACATTGACAGCACTGGTTTTTTTTTTGCCAATGCGCATGCGTGGAGATGACTTTAATGGGTTTGTGGTTGAGGTGACACGACACTTTCATTAGTTTAACGTGACACCACAACATCTTTGAGGAGCATAACGACTTTTACAACGCATAACTTATTGATGCGCATGCGTAATAGTGTGTTTATCGTTATCGTTAAGATTATAGGAAACCTGCCCCAATCCCTCTAATGTCTCAGTCGAATTTTTCTAGCCAAAGAAATCAGCACCCCCAGGGTCACCTATCAGTTTTTGGCATTACAACAACCAGTTCGCAAAGTTGCGTGCACGCAATTTTTTCGAGCATAACGGTCCCCCTCATGACGAAACTCCAGTATCCATACCCGATTTCCACACGTTGTTTTCCCTCCGTTATTTTTAACGCTGATTCCATGGCCTTCCTCGTTATCAATTCCCACCAATCATCACTCCTTACCCACAATCCATCTCTTCTCGCCCCGCCCCTTTCGTCAGGGATTTTACCCCTATCCTCACTCACACAAACACCACTGTTATCAATCAAAAATTGGAGAGGCGCAAAATGGGTTGAAGAGAAGGGCCTAAAGTGGGGAATGTTTTAAAAATGAACTAAACAAAGAGGAGATGACGGTAAAGCACTAAAAGGGCGTAAAACCCATCTCCCACACTTGGAACCCTCCACCCTCTTTTGCTAATTTGAATTTTGCATTTTTTCGTTTTGCACCCAATTCGATTATTAATGGCTCGTGCCGAACGAAGCGTGCAATCCGAAAATTTAATCCAATTAAAATGTAGAAGGGGTAAAATCCGAACCCGAGAGTGTGGGTAGTAAAGGGAGGGGGGGTATTAAAATTAAGAAGGGATAAAAATGAATAATTAAATGGACATCTGCGAGATCCTGCGAGATTTCTTGGACCGGAAATTATGCCCGCGTTCGCTATCTGATTAATAAAACAATAAAAATTGGATCCCCCATCCCACTTAAGCCCCACCCCTTTCTATTTTATATCCCCCCCCCACATTTAATATCCACTTTGATATTAATCATTCTTGACAGTCTATCCGAGCACAAGGGCCTTTCAACTCTCTACGTATATACATGTACATGTGCAGCAAAGGCACTTTTTCCATATTAAAAATAAATTACACCTGGGGGATAATTAATGCAGGGTGGGGATAATTACGTTCGAAGGCTTCTGGCGAGGAAAATTCCCCATTTTTCACGAAATAAAGGCAAATTTTTTTTTGGCAGGCTAGTACGGATTTTATGAAATCGAATAGAATTTAGGACGCCTCCAATCAAAACAACAACATAAAAAAACTGAAATGGCAATAGTCTCCAGGGAGACAAATGGAAAACTTGGGGCACACATTATATCAACCTACAAAATAAAAATAACGGGAACTCATTTCTTGTTTTGAAAATTGAAAAACCCTGGCAACTTCTTGAGAACATTGTTTAAAAACAAAATTGTTTTAACTGATTTTGGATAGAAATATACTTTAGGTTATACATGTATGAATTGCACACGTTTCAAAAAGTTACTATTTTATAATTTTGAAAAAAATTCACAAAATTATTTCGTACCATTATCTTAAATTTCCCAAAGTTTCACTTTGGTACCGTGATTTGATCGCTATAGATATTATTATTTAAAGGTTTATTTCTAATGTGGTTCTGTGTTAAAGTCGCGTTTCTATCCCCTGCAAAAATTGCAACTTACTACCACAAGGGGGCATTCATAAAATGATGATGTAGAATAACCCTCGAAATCTTCAATATTATAGCTATAGTCAAGAAATAGATTTCAACCAGGCTGAAATCCGCTTTAGCTAATGTTGAAATCCTTTTCGTGACCACATCTATTTTACTATCAATAATAATTTATGACGTTAAAGAGTTCATACTGTATAACCTATAAAACATGAAGTACAATAACCATCAAATTATGTGCTGAAGAAGGGGCCTTCCATAAAGGACGTGTTCTCACTTATAAAGTGCATTTTGATCCAACCTCGATTTGATAAAATTTTAATATAAAAAAAACTTCTAAAATGTCGACTGCCTGTCCAAAAACCTGCCATTTTACTATCAAGTAAACCTTGCATAACTCCATCATTATTATTCAGTACTTGCCATTGCCAGTTGCACCAAACTCTGGTTTCACATAATCGAAGACCTCATCATTACCGATTAATTAGTTTACAAAAAGCCAGTTAATAATGCATCAGATGTTTGGTTGCTTCTAATCTTTATTTTCCATATAAATATTTTTATCGGTATACAACCCCCAAGTAAAAAAAAAAAAAAAATTTCGAACTCATTTTATTGGTCCAATTTATTTGAGCAAGATCTCGCACGCAACTCATTTCAAATCATAAAATTCTCGCTAATTATTTTTGTCCAGAGTCAACTCCCCTCTTGTTTAGTCCACCCCCAACACGCAGGCCCTTTCGGCCCATTTTCACCTCCCCAGTAACAAATTCAGGGATGACGAAAATACAATTTCAGTGCAATTGTAAACCGTTGCTGCTGACATGAAACTATAAACTAAAGCTAATTATTATTATTTCTAATGAGACATCTATAATTATGACTTTTCACATATATTCCTCGATGTAATTTCCTATACAATTTCCCTCCACACACAAAAAAACCCAACCAACCAACCAACCAACAAAGGCAACTTTTAAACTAAGTAAAAAACTTTCTAAGAGTCCTCCCTTAATTAGTTTTTAATTATTACTTTGAACCGCATCAATCGATCTCTCAAACCATCAATAAGTTGCTGGTTTCTTTTATTTATTTTTTTTTTTACGAGAAAACCCAAGTGTTCAAATTTTAATCTTGCATCCATTTGCCCAACAGAGTCATTTGTATCTTTGTACGACTGTATGTAGATAAAAATTACGACACTAATTATACCATCAACCAATAGGATTGTGGGGCATTTTGAGCATCGGAAAACGTTTCAAACGCTTTCCAATAACCCACCCATCTTATTAATATTTAAAGACCAATGGCACGACCCTTCAAGGGCGATTTTTGTTTTAAAATTCAAGAAAAGAGTGCCAGACTTGACAAGCGGATCCATAGATGGAGCTGGATGTCGTCCCAGCAAATTAGCATTGGGTGTCGACAGCGCCATCTATTAACGAGATAACAAAGCTCTAGGGATACGCGCAGAAATTGTGTTGGAAAGTACTTGAAACGTTTTTTTTTGTGTGTCTTATGACCTTTAACCCCTTAATGCATAATCAGTGCAAGTCGATTCCACGTGGGTCGTTTTTTTTTCGTTTCTTGTCATTCCATTCTATTTATATACAGATTTGTTAATATTCGATGAAAAGTTAAATGTTTAATTTGGCTTAATCCAGCCAAAAGTTACTTTTTATAACCCATCCAAACTATTCTAGTCTCATCTCACAGTCAACAAGAACCAAATTAATATGCAGGAATTTTCATTTGTATGCACATTTTTACCAAACGAAAAACCAAAGATTGCCCTAATATTTATTTACACATCTAAAAAATGCAAACATTCTTTTTAGTAAACAAAGTTATTTTATAGAGTATTTATACGGTATATCATTGAAAGCAAAAAAAAAATAGTACAAGCATTCAAATGCATTTGAAAGCCTATATCTAACCGGACGTTAACCAGCAACGTTAACCGAAACCCAGTACAACGTACCGGTTTTGAATTCCCCAGTAAAACATTCCATAAAAGTTTATTATTATTTTTTCCATTACATGTATAGGTTTCTGAATTTTACTAAATTTTGTATTTTATATTCAAATACATGTATGTGCATGCTTTTATCTAGGGCGAGACAATGGCGATTGGTCCAAACGCGCATTCCATATATATCAGTGCAACGTTCTAGTCAAAACAAATTGGCGTATTTTGCCAAACCCAATATACAAACTAGGAGATTTCAAAAGTACGTGTATACTAACCCTTAGTAGAAACGGCATAAAACTTTCCACAGGAAGCTGACACAATTCTGCAACAATACCTGCAATATATACAAATAAGAAAATATTACTTCAGGTGTTTTCGATATTTCAGAATTTTGCAAGTACTAGGTACATATACATATGTACATGTAGCTATACCTTCCAGTTGGTAAAAATGACGATTATTTTACAGTGTACTGTATATTTCTTTACATTCCGTGTCCATATTACTAAAACTAAAAGCAATAACGTAGTTCAACGTTAAAATCTTAATCGGTCACTATGTATAGTTCTATTTCGATGAATGTCGAGACATGCAGGAACTTATAATAATCGTAGAAACAAGGTAATCAACTTTTCCTAAGCAACAAAGTAATGATTCAAAAAAAAATCTGAACTTTAGTCTGGACTCAAATTTCAGCCAATTGGAGGGGCTGATCATTAAGCCGCTGTCTTTTTTTACGCTCATTATTTTCGTTTGGTGTTTTGTGCGCAATCAAGGGCCGGAGCGTCATTACATATTGTGGAAACTTCTCATATTTCCTCGTAATTTCGTCTTCTTTTTGTCCTGCATCATGCCTTTTGCATTTTGTAGACTGATGAACGGATTTCATTTAGTTATTGGGTACATGTAATATCTGGATACCTTCGTATAATAGCACGTATGAGAAGTTGGCATAAAGGTGCCTGTACACCAGGCTACTTTTGCCTGCGCAGCCAATTATAAAACTTCGCAGCTTTTGTAAGGGGTACTCATAACTTGTGATCAGATAGCCTCTTCACAGTAGACTCAAAAATTTCGACTTTGATGGGATTGGCCAATCAATCAGAATTCAAATTATGAGTGATTGGAATGATCCCAAAGTCGACATTTCTCGAGGTGTATCTGACCACAAGTTATGAGTACCCCTTACAAAAGCTGCAAAGCTTTATAATTGGTAATTGCACAGCAAAGGTAGCCTGGTGTATACAGGCACCTTTAAGGTGCTCACCATCTTGGTGGACCCTTCTCAGCCTAAGTGCTTTATGCCTAGTCCATATCAAGGAAACAGCATCATGAAACACGAAACTCAAAACATTTCATGACAAAAATGTTGCACATGAAATGTTTCGATGCAACACCATTGAAACATTTCATGAAACAGTTTCAAGTTTCATGTTTCATGGAAATGTTTCTTTGGTATGGACTAGGCATGGAAACACAAAACTGGTGGTTTTGGAAAATGACCTCAACTTGCATGATTTTGTAAGAAATGGACCTTATGCAATATCTATCAGTACAGTGAATCATAACCACGTGATGTCGTCAGTGACCTAAGTGTAGAATGTCCAACTCTTGCGTTTAAAAGCTTCATATATATACAGAACACATGTCGGTTCCATGTTCATATAGATGTACTGTTGAAGCAGACAGAACAATGACAAACCGTTGTCTGTTGACTACTATAATTCCCAACCGCCATACTTCTTTACATGCCATGATTTTTCGGCATCGTCCCTTATTAAATTTCACGGCAATATTTTGATTAGAAATGATTAATGATTTCTTTCAAATGAAAACCGCATCTCGTGCTCCCGAATGGGATTAAAAGATTATAAGGATGTAATATGGGAATCAAAAGGAAGGATTAATGGCCAGGAGACGGAAGGTTCTGCAGGGGGTAGACATCTAGGTGGCGCTATTTATGTGCTTTTGTCTGTGGGAGCACATTGGGGGGAAGCGTTATTGATTAGTATGTTTAGGGTTCAATAACTAATGAGATCCTTAACGTTTCTATATATAGCTCTACCCACCCCCATTTTCAATATACATTTCAACCCCCCGTTTGCATTTTTTTTTTTTGGGTAATATCTCACCACCATCATATTATTCAAGCTCTATAGTCTTTTTTCAACCCCCTCCATTTTGAATTTCCATTCTAGGACAGAGTTTTAACCCTCGGCAGGGTCATAATAACCCCTCTCTCTTGACCCTTACCTATGGCGCCCATTATCCCCCACGGGTGATGTCATTGTAGAGTGGAAGCCAGCCGAACTGACCGCTGGCCACAATGGCCAAAGGGGTCATTAGAGTGACAGCAAGGGGGGTTGCTTAGCACGTGGCCAAGAGAGGGGTCCTGGGTGGGGTCAGACTGGACATTCGAATGAAAAGTACCTTTTGTTAGGCGTTGTGCTTTCCATTTCAACAGACTGACCCCTAGTGTACCCGTATATTTTATTTGAATCTGGCTTGACCCTAGGGTGGACAGCAGGGGACGGGAACCGATGGGGGACACGTTGAAATTAAATGAAAAACATCTCGAAAAAAAAAAAATTAAATAATAGAGGCTCAAAATTCCGTGAATTCTTTTTCAAGCTTGGCAATGGGGAGAAAAAAAAATCAATGAGTTTTTTTTTTTTGCAGAAAAATGATCCAGATCGAATTTGTCCACCCATTTATTTTTTATCCCTAGACTTACGACTGCGGCTTATCCATTCAATTGCACAAAAAATGAAAGAAAAATGCAACGTCTGGACATTGGCTGTCATGTTATTTTGTCGCTGACCATTTCTAAATATTTTATGCAAAAAAAAATTGAAAAGTGCATTTCAGCAAAATGCCAATTTTCAGGACTGTTTGCGTCGTAAAAATGGCTTATGTTGGTAGGGGCAGATGGCGCTTCTACCGCAGACCCAAAATGCAAATGAGGGGTGAAAATAAGGGCCACGTACAGGGTGCTACAAACGTCAGTTTAAGGTTCCCATACAAATGAAATTTTCAAAATCACCGACTTTTCAAGATAATAAAACAATTTTTCCTGACCATCCTGATGACTAAAATTTTAAAAAGACGTATTCCCTTGTCAAAATCAACAGTATACTTAAGTTTACTTTTCTGAACACTAAGTATACTAAGTTGTTCCAAAAAAGTGCACTTGGGAGTACATGCCACAAACTACTGCACATCATAGAATCAAAATTCATGTTGAAAATTGGTTTTTATGAGGTACTTTGAGAGCAGACGTGCAAATAGTTGTACAAATTCTTGTTAATAACGTGTAAAAAGATTTATCAAAAGGTGAATTGCATATTTCCATAAATTTAGGGTTGGCTGAGTGTGACTTGGGATAACTAATAACTGGGTATCTTTGATAGCAAATATAATATCTAAAATACATGTATACTAAATTGCCCTTAATTTTTTAAAATGAACCACTTTTTCATGACCATTTCAAGTTTATACAATTTCCATGATAATTACAGGTCTGTGGGAACCCTATTTTAAGCACAAACAGATCAGTTCCACTAATGACATCTAAAATAATTATGAAATTTAAAAACGTCCCATTGTTGTGCCCCAATTTCAAGATCTTCAAAATCTGAATGCTTACATTTAGAATTATTTTCGATAGTGTGAAAAAGTGGCTATTTTGAAAAACATTTCTCTCCCTATATACAAATTATATAGCCTAATAGTAGCTATTTATAAAATTGCTGTACAATTTAAAATATATAAAGCATTAAGAGCAAGGTATTAGTAAATAGAGCAGAAAATCCATATTGACTTTTTACACCCTAAAGGAAAGCAAAATTAATAACAAAGTTCCATTTCTTATGCATCAACTGACGTTGTGTCATGCTTTATAAGGCAGTTTGACACTGCCAACAATCAATAGACTTTTGAGAGCAATTTCATTCTAAAATCACCATTACATCAACAATCTAAGACGATATAAATTTAATGCTAAATCTTCGATAGCATCTAGAGCAATATCAAACGGGGTCGACCAAAATTCCTGAGACATACCCAAGGGTCAACCAAAATGAAACGAACCAAGGGGGAAATACATGTAGTTCTCCGGGTATACATGTATATTTCTCATAAAGCACTTGGGTCGGTATATATCTGAAAATACAAACATCAGTAGAAATTTACACTCGGCAGGAAATTTTACCTCAGTAGCTTGCCTCGCTCGGGACTGAGGTCAAAGTTCCTTCCAAGTGAAAATTCCCTATGAGGTTTGAATTTTCAGATATCATCCTCCCCACGTGCGATATATATACTTAAAGACACCCAAACTTTTGTGTTTTTTGAAAAAAAAAATTCATTATAGATAAAAATGACTATAGTATAGGGCTTATACACTGTATTTCACGTCATTGATTCCCAAGCCATCAACTGATACCACCCTCATATAGAGATGATACTCAAACGTCAGAAACATGTTAAGAGTCTAAAACAAGTTGCAACCAAATAAGTGGTTGTTATTACGTCTGCTATTCCCGCCCCTTCCTAAAATCTGTCAGTTTTTAGCTAAAAAAAAAAAGAAGAAAAAAACTCATGACGATTACCAAGCATTCATTACATCAATCGATAACATCAATTTTCCGGCTCGCATACGGTAGCCCAGGACAGCAATTTTTAATAATGAATAATTTGAAAACGCGAACTCGATACCGGCAATTAAACATAATACATGATATTGAAAGCCCTAAAAACAATTTTTTTTTTGTTTTCGTGCAGTTTTGGGTCACAAATGATTTTCCCTCTCTACTTCTTCAGCATCATTAGGCGTAGTATAAATAATAGCTGTTGATCCATTAAAAGATAAGTTTTTTTTTTTTCGTAAACCTCTATAGCTAAATTATTCTCCAATATATATTTGCTCGTCTTCATATTTCCTTTTGATTCCCTCGTGTGCCTAAATACTATTTTTTTCCAAACCCCTGGAAATGGCGTGCCAGATTTCCAAACGTTATATTTTGGTTAATTTTCGGTTCAGAAAAAATTCAACATCGTTGCCATGGCACTCTGCTAATTTACTCACAATAAATATATAATAGTATTGGTTGTAGACAATGACCCCTGACCTCCCACCTCTAGAAAAACCCTCCTTTTTTGATGATGAAAATGACTTTAAATCCGGATAAATAAAATGTAGTCACGAAACGTATGTAAAGCTTAATATGCTTAGAAAGATTTGGAGGGGGAAAAGGCAGAATAGAGGGTAAAACCCTTATCAACATATAAAACTAGAAATCGCATCTACTTTTAATTATAAATATTATTTAATCCCACTCAAATTCGAAAAGTAGGTGCTATAAAAGTATATAAATCCTCTGAGTTTCGTTTAAAACCACGTTTCATCTATATGATATATTGAACATGGCAGCTATGTTGGTACACTGTTGAATGACAACTAGCCAAAGACAATACTAAAAATGTCAAGTTTATTGTGAGGGTTTAAAATATTTATTCGGCCATCTTAACAATAAATGTAACCAAAATTAAAATTGAAGTTGAGATTTGCGATAGTCGGGAAGCCATTTTGATTCAAAATGGCGGCCACCAATATGGTTAGTTTATTTTATTATGTACTATGATACCCAATTCTTCAAATAATTAATTTTCAAACTATAAACTATATCAAAATTGGTAAAAACACAGCTCATGCCATCATGAAAATTAGGTTCGATATCCAGATGATATTAATGTAATATGGAAGTTTTCGAGTCGGCCATCTTGATTCAAAATGGTGACTATTAGTCTACAACTTTGACTATGAATTCTTAAGAGACGTGCTTATTAAACTTAAAATTAAATAGAATTTGGTGAAGTAACAGAACATTTGATAATGGATATTAAGTTAGATATAGTGTAGTCTGACCAGATGCATATTAACACAATATGGTAGTTTTTCATTCCGCCATCTTGATTCAAAATGGCGAACAATTATAAGGTTAGTCTACAGTTTTGATGACGAATTCTATTATAAAAGACGTCCTTTTCTAAGTATTTTTTTTTTTAAAAAAGCAAAGCATCGAAACGTATAAGTTTCCTATATGCTATTTTTTTCTTTAAAACCCATCCATTATCCCTCCTCCTCATTTGCATTTGTAGAAAATCAGCGCCACCTATAATTGCACCATAATTAATTCTCCCTACGAAATAATACTCTTTTGAAAATGCGAGGGAGCAATTTGCAGTATTTTTCTTGGCTAAAATTAGGACTAAAATTAGCATTTCCCCCTGTTTTCCAGATTACCCCCTCGCTCTTCTCATTTGCATATCCCCTCCACTCGCCCCCTCCCCCTAATGCTCTTGCTCTTTATATCCGACTACAATATCATCAAATTTAACGCAAAAAGGAAAGGAAATTTTAAAAAAGCTAGTATAAGCAATATCTAAATGAGTCATGGATATATTTATACCCATAAAAAAAAAACGAAGTGGGCCAGGGGACCCGAAAGGTGGAGCTGAGGGGCAGAAAAAACAAACGAGGGGAGATGTATACTTGTACAACATATAAATATTGACTATTACTCAAGGAGTGTTTACAAAGTTATGCAAAAAAAATACCCCGCTCTATTATTTATCTAGAAATCAAGCCCGAGCTTTTAATTAAAAAGAAGAAAAAAGAAATTGAACATTGAATTAAAACAAAATATTTAAATAGTTGGTAATTAATTGCTTTTATGCAAATTAACGTATTTACGAGACGTACAAATTATCCCCGCTTCAAAACTGAATTAATATCACCGCTTTTTTTTTGGTTCACCCCCACCCCCACCCCTTTCATACCCCCTCAATTTGAAATTAAAATCCAAGAAAATTAATTTCGGCATTTTTTTTGCTTATTATTTTTTTTAGCAGTGAGTAAATGGCGTCCCCCCCCTACCCCCTCCTCCTTATCGTAAAAGAATATTTAATATCTTGAAAGTTCGCTGGCGAATTGTGTTTCCGCTTAAGAAATCCAATACTATAATTATACTTTTCCCTCGTCGAAATTGAAAAAAAAATCTTCAAGATTTGCTATGGCATAAAAATAATTTATCCTAATTATTTTCCTTTTGGGACTATAGCTATTTGCATCCAAATAAGACGTTCTCTACTGCTGGTCCACCGCCATTTTGCTTTTCATTTTATACGCGTGGGTGACAATAGATTCGCAGTGACAGCATTGAAATAGCAAAAATGACCTCCAACCTAAAGTTTTCGTTAAAATTTAGCATAGTAATAAACAAAAAAATTTTAAAAGATGTACACAGCATAAAAATTGTTTCTTCTGAATACAAAAAAGTACAGCAGCCATTATGTTTTCGTTTTACACGTGAGTGTGACAAGAATTTGCAGTGAAGACCACAACCAAATAAATCTAGTTTTCGTTAAAGATTAGCATGAGCTTGTCACTGTTTTTCATGAAGTATATCACCGAAATGTAAACACAGTTAGCAGACTTCAGTAAATAGGAATATTCTTAAACATTTCTTTAAGATGTGCATGGCATATATAAATAGTTTTTTTCTGATCATTCAAAGTATATTGACCGCCATTTTATTTTCGTTTTATATGCACGTGCGATAATTTATTCATATAAATCATTGATCAGACTAATCACAAAACAGGAAGTGATTCTTGTACTGCGAAGGCGTGGCTTCCTATATTTCTACACTGTTCAATGTAGAAAAGAAAAAAAAGACTTGATGCCAGAGGCTCTTGCTGTTTTTGTTTTTATTCCACTAATGCTGAAATTATTAATCAACATTACATAAATTTACTGGAAGCTAATTATAGTGCACGCTCAAATATGATGAACACCGCGCAAATGTTCATATTAGATATATTAACATGCAATTTATACTTTTTTGATTATTAACTCGACTCATTGTCATTTGTTACTATACAAAATTGGGTTAGCATAGTGTGCATTAACACTAATTAACCATCAAATAATGTTCATTAATTGAAACACGGTGCTCAAAATTGTTGATGAAATTCAGTTCATGTTGAGATTGAAACTTGTATGTTTATTTGTAAAACTTTTTTTAAAAAAAACATACTATTTCCTACAAACCAAGTTTCGAAAATCTCCTAACGTTGCTATATATAGGTCCAGGTTGTCCATTCGTAATATTTACAAGTTTTCCAGCTAGGCCCCATTAAGTAACTTTAAAACAACAATAAATGGCTTAATTCCAGTTCAACACCACACAGTGGTGCATATGTCAGTCAATAACACTGTAGGCCAAAGTTAAGAGATAACTATGCTATAGGGAAAGGCTGTCCTTTAGTAGTTATAGTATACAGGGTGAGGCACTGAAAGTGACCTTTGCCTTAACTTAAAACAACAAACAAAATGTGTTTGGGATACAGGGGGATTGAAAACACCAGAATTAATTTTAACTTTTAAACACATTTTGTCTCAATCTGCATTGAATCTATGTTATTGGCATTGGCATAGGTCACGTTTACTGTCTCACCCGGTATACCACTTTAAGCCCGGGGCCCCGCTATGTTGGATACGCGCGTTTGCCTAGCCTCAAACAAGGCTTTTAATTAAAAAAGAATTTTCGGACGATATATTAATGTGCAAATTTTAAAATTCTAGAATTTAAACTCGATGCCCTACTTGAGGCTAGCCAAACGCGCGGAAACAGCCTATAGTGCGGCCTGGGGCTAAACCCCCTCCCATTAAAAACCAAACATGCACTTTTGCAATAACGTGCTTATTTCGAAGGAAGAATGTTCTAAGAATGTGTTCCCAACACGTTCTTCAGTGTGAGGAGCCCTTGTGAGGTTCCCCCTGACGTCACCATTTTGAATTTCTCGACCACTTTTAGAAATGCCCCGATTTCCGTCTCTAGGCAACCAGATATGAAATTTGGTGGGTATAGCGTTGGCTTTCCTCAAAAGGTGGAATTTGTTAGTTTTTATTCAGCCCCCCGCCCCTGTGCATCCCCCCCCCCATATCTCCCCCGTAGCCCAGATAAAAATTTCATATTTTATCCACCTCCCCTCCTGCTTTTTTCCCCCTCTCTGTTTCGAGGACGAATTCTTGTATATATAATAGCCATCATATTAAACAGGATATATATCTTCGGAGATATAATGTCGGCAGCCTAGTCCATTTGTGAACATGGGGGGAGGGCTAATGGCGTTGTCCCCCCCAATCCCCCTCGGCCTTTTTAAGCGCGCCATTGGCCTACCGGGTTAGGATTTATCCCTTCCCCTACTTTTCTTCTCCTCTTCTCGGAAGCGTAATTATATTAGTGTGATAATTACTGCAGTAGAATTGTACGTTTATGCCTTTTTCGCCACCCTTTTGCAAGGGTGTATATTATGGGGGAGGGAGAGGGAGGAGTGGGGGATTACCAAAAGGGGGGATAAACTAGGAACCATAATTAGGAACGAGTTTTACCTGCAGGCCGCACGGTGGAACAGATAACGTAGAAACGGGGAATATGGACGCAAAAATAAAATTCATTCTCCAAGTAAAATTGGTGTTCCGAACCGTCCAGAAGCTAATTTCACGGCTTTAATTAGATTCTTATGCAAATTTCCGTCACTTTTCGTGCGCAGCGTGCATTCATCCCAAAAACCCCCCACCCCCTTTTTGTGGTAATGGTGAATGAGACAACCTGCATTGCACGACAAAACACGAAACATGCCATTGTTCAAAATTTCAGCATTGAAAACTAAGAATAAAAGTAGTTTTACCTAACTGCATATTTTATCGATAAACAATTTATTCATAACGTATTGTTTACCTGAGAGCAGCGCTATTACATTTACGTTAAAATGCTCCAACTCGATTTGAAAATTTATGAATAATGACGACATTTTTATAAATGTAATAACTGCAAGTGTCACTTTATCCAAAGCCAATAATATAAATTTTCGATTTAAACAAAATAAGAAAATATGCCCCTGATATTTTAAAAAGTTGGCAATCAGTGCTAGCACCGGTGCTCTGCAGAGAAACCACATACGGGATGATGTCATTAAAACAAAATTGAGCGTTTTTCGGAAAATCCCTTAAAAAATTCAAAATTATGGCAATTATAAACTGTAGTTTACGTCATCGGTGATATATATATAAAGTAATTTATATAGTGATTTTCCGAGAGTTTGCAACGAGAGCGAACAACACTGCGGAGAAGCCAAAATGAAATACAGTGTGATGTCATCTGATCAATATTAACAATTTATAGAAAAATTTGGCAATTATAACCTGTAGTTTACATAATCGGTGATACACAGCTCGTCCTTTATATTAGAATTCATCAAATTTAAACAAATCATGAATTTTTGAAAAGTTGGCAATATATGCTAAATATAAGTCTAATACGGGATGTCATTAGATCATCATAGCATTTCCAATTCGTATAGAAATATCTTAAAACACATCTAATGAAATAAGGAATTTTTTTCATTTTGTAAAAAAGCAACGCTATCTTTTATACAAGTACAAACAGATTTTATGAAATTCTTTATTGCTTATTTTTTTAAAGCAAATGTTATCAAATTGTTTTGCATTGCTTTGTTTTGCCCAACACAGTTTCTCATAGAAGGACTTGTATACGCATATTCTCAAGATTTTTTGAGTGCATTGCTTCATTTGAAAATTAGCGTTGCTTTGGGGAAAACAATTTTGTTAAAAACGACAACGTAGCTTTTTTTCCCCCAAGAAAGATGCAAGTATTACGGGGAACAAATAAATGACAACAAATTTAAACAAATGAAAGTTTGCTTTTTCTACGCTAAACGTCTGCCGATGACCCCTTGGACCCAAGTTGACTACCTCATTCCGAACCCAAGTGCACAAATGCGAGTCGTTTATAGATTCCAGTAGCATCCACGCCTGCGCAAAAGCTAGCAAAAAATACGATTTGCGGTGTCTTTCCCTATGCCCTTGATTTGCTTAAAGTAACATTGCTCTATAGAGAAAACAAATATGCAATGCCGCTATTACATCATCACACGTCTTTAAAAATCTCGAAATGATAACAATTATAAACTCTAATTTGCATAATCGGAGATTAAAGCTCGTTTTAAATTACAGTTAAAGACCACAAATTTAAAATTAGAGAACATGCCCCTGGTTTTTTTAGAACGTTGGCAATCAGTGCGAACATGAGTGCTCTGCAGAGAAAACAAATATATGAAAATGTCATCACCATTACATTTTTTTGAAATTCTTCGAAATTCTAAAAATAGGAACATTACAGTAATTATTAACTGTAGTTGACATAATCGGTGATATATAACATGTCGTTTCAATTATTATTCCCGAATTAAAATAAGTGAATGTGCCCCTTGAAGTTGGCAATCTGTGCGGACACTAATACATGGTGTCTTAAAATCACTAGTTAAACACCACTATAAATCTGAAAATGATAGCAATTATAAACTAGTTTGCGTAATCATAACATATTATAGCACATTTGTGAACTTTTCATATACTCGTGTTCCTTATAACAGCATAAAACCAATGTAGTAAAATAGGACTATGTGGTGAGGCCAATACAAACTTTTTTTATAGCAATTAATCTGCTTTTGGCTTGCATGTATAAGGTTGTCAAATTCCCCCAATGGCCGCCAGAGACAAATCGCTTTTCTCGTGAAATTGCACGAGAAAATAAATGCATTGCTTTGTCAACACTTGTATCCTGCTTTATGAATTGATTTTTTTTATTCGCGCCATTTTAATTTTATTTTGGATATCGTTGAGAATCATACTTCTTCCTCCATATCGCCATTTTTTAAAAAAAAAATAAGGTTATCATCTCCCTCTATGGCATGCTATTTTTAAAGCTCATGACGTCATCGACGCCCATCGACCAATAGGAGAACACGAAGGGAGCCCAAAATGCGTTTTCCTTTGTTTAAATATAATGTCCGCATTTTTATTCAAAATTCGAGAGGAGGCGAATTATATTCGCGAGTATATAATGAAATTAACTGCGGGGTTCGTTGATGGGATCTCAGGGGCAATTCGAAAAATATTAGAATAAGCCTTAAAGCTGTGCATGCAGTTTAGAAAACGTGGCCTGTTGCACCAATATCAGCATTTATGAAATAACATTGTTAATCGCCATTTAAATATAACCAAGTTCTGGACAACCTGTTGTAGGGAGTGATATCACACCTCCAATTAAGTATTGACATGTATTATGAAGTTATAGATGCTAGCTTTAAGGAAATAAACCTGCGTGAGATACGTTAGCGGTCGTCCATAAATGACGTCACGTACTAGGAGGGTGGGGGTCACACATTTGTGACGAGGGGGAGGGGCTAAGAAATGTGACGCCACATCAAAAAATCATAATGCACTACTTTAAATAACAAGTTTGATCAAAATATTTTTGCAAATTTCAGTTTTCCATTGCCTCCTTTTTAATACATGTTTTCTCCTGCAATATCAAATTGCAGTGCCACATTATACATACAGATTACAATGACAATAACCAGTTTTCAAGGGGGGGGGACCAGAGCTTTAAGACGTCATATTTGAGAGGGGTCTGACTTTTTGTGACTAAGTGTGACATGGGGGGGAGGGTTAAAAATCTGCCAAAATCGCGTGACGTCATTTATGGACAGCCCCAAAGACATTAACATTAAAAAAGATGGCGCTGCAGTGACCTAAAATCTGCATCAAAGTGGGTTTAGAGCAGTTCCAAAGTTTTTGATTTAAAATTTTGAAATCGCTAGAAACCTGACCATGGATTGCGAAAAAACGTCAATTATTTTAATTATTATAATTACGTCGTAATTATTACTATCAGCATTTTTTTTTTCTTCCATTTTTGCAACGAGTATATATTTTTAATTGCCGTACGCATCCATTATGCATTAATGAGCTTCCCGAAAATGAAATTAATGTAATTAAATTGCGGCGTGTACGCATTTTTTTTCTTCTTGGCTCTCCGACGGCGCTCCGGCCATTGGCTCCGAGCGACGTTAGAGCAAGCGCCTGATTGGCTCAAACTTTTATTGTTGTTATTATGTATTTTAGTGCGTTTCTCCCCCTCGAATTCGCGGCAATTTCTCCGACTTTTGTTGATTGTTTTAGTACACTTAAAAATCGATTAATTCCAGGCGTAAATGATCGTTTGTTGCCGAGTATATTCATAAAATTTTTATTAAATGAACTCGGTCGGGGCATAACTGGGGGGGGAGTTAACGGGGGGGGGGGGATCCAAAATGGCGCTATTAAAAACGGACTTTTCCATTTCCGAAAGACCGGGTTTGAAACCCGAACCGAACGTTTTGGACGTCCGGGACCTAAGCATTGTTATCTTTTTCGGGGGTCCCTAGTTTCCCCCTCCCTTAGCAATGTTCCGCATCTACGCGTATAGTAATAAGTCCCTATACCCACACTGAAAATGGGAAAGACTGTGTAATTAATTCTGAAATATCGATCGCATCTGAAATGATTCTCTCGTCTCATTTCTCTTTTGTTTCTCACCCATAAAAGTCAAAACCTTGGCCGACGTCCTTTGGTGATAGCGCCGCCTGACCGAACTGACCGCAGGCCCACCGCGGTCATTACTAATAAATCAAATCGGACAAATTGAAAGTTTAGTTGGTTTCTGTTTTTTTTTGTTTTTTTGGAGAATAAGCCTCTAGAATCGAGCTTACGAAATTTAAAAGAAAAAAAAAAAACGATAAAAAACAATTAATAATTAAATCGTGATTAAACATTAATCGAAGCAATTGCGTGGAAGTAATCCTAGCTCCTAACAATGGGGAGAAAGCAATGCGTGGCAGTCTGACAGCACGACCTTGGCACGAAAGCTTCCAATATGGCGACCGGGACGACATTTGTGTTGTCAGATATTGTTGAACATTTACCTAAGCAGACAACACACCTCTATTGGATTACTTTTAGAAGCTCTACACCACTGTGTACCTACCAATAGGGAAATCAGAAAGCATCTGACAGCATAAACCAAGATGGCGGCCAAAAAAAAGCACGTGTCTTTTTATTTTGGTGTCGAGCAGACCAATGTCAAGATTGTGTTGTCAGATCCTTGAACAGTTACCTAAACAGACAAACCTCCCTCGTTGATGACTAAAGGCCTGATTCCCACTGAACGGAATCATTTCTGCTGGCAGTAAAAAATGTTGGTTGTGTTTCAACTTCTATCTCAGCAACGCCCTCTACTGAGAGCAGTCGGTTTTAAATTGAAGTGCGCATGCGTGCAGCACGCTGATTTCCGTCCAATGTGAATCAGGCATTAGTACTAAAGAATTAGAACGTTTGATGATAAAAGCAGGAAACTCCTAATGCATAGTCTATACCTATAGGAAACATTTCCATGAAACATGAAACTGTTTCATGTAATTTTTCAACTGTGTTGTATAGGTTTGGACACTTTGTTTCACGACTCATGCTGCACTAGATAAGTATCAAAACATTTCATGTGCAACATTTTTGTCATGAAATGTTTCGAGTTTCATGTTTCATGAAATTGTATGAAATGCTTCATGTTTCATGAAATTGTATGAAATGCTTCATGTTTCATGAAATTG
>JAQGCC010000333.1:0-41157 GCA_034698905.1 Xestoiulus laeticollis | reverse complement strand
TTTTCCCATGTTGGGTCCCCAGCGCAATACGGCTGCTGTATTGCGCCCTTCACTCGCGCAGCTAGGAAAATGGGGCTAAAACGCATATGTTAATGTATGGTTTAATTTCACTTCAGGCTTCCAGAGCAGAAATACTCAAGAAAGCAGCAGAATTCATAGTCTCATTACAGAAGGAGACTGAAGTAAATCAACAAAACCTTGATGATATTAGGAGGAAAAACGCGGCGCTGGAAGCAATACGTAAGTGTAATTCTTAAGAACGTGATGTTAGCTGTGCAAGTATTCAACTTCGTCCTCCTATTTTTGATTTCTTGAAATTTAAGTTTCAAACTAATTGGAGCTCTCTACATTTATTCTAGTTGAAGCAAGGAAGAAATCGAGTTAATGCTCTGGATCTTATAATGACAATGCTGAACTCATTTAAAGAATAAGTTGATCTGTTGTAAATGAAGCTACATATGGACTCATATGAAACTTGCTTTCATTTAGGCTGGTTCCTGGCAGATTGTTTTAAATGGTGTTTCGTTAAGCATTTCTTTTTGGTCTGATGTACATTTACTGAAAATCGCATAGGTGCAACTACATTCATCCTGATGCCCGCTAAAGGGTTGATGAGCTATCATCAATATTGTAACTGAAAAAATGATGTAATAAAATTCCATGTATATAAGATTTTGCCTCCATATTGTGCTTAATGTTCAGAATTTCATAAATAAGTGGCATTTTTTTTTTTGATTAGAATCTTTACCCACGACAAAATAATTAAAGTTTTACAATGAACCGGTTTCATATTAGATATTACCTCTGTGGAAATTAATATTGACTGTATACTTTAAACTGTTTGAGATTAGCCATTGGATCCTCTTGTTTCATATCTGTAGTTACTAGTGCTTTGGATTTAACAACTTTAAACTTGCTTCTGAAATAATTAAAAAAAAATTATTACATCTTTGGAAAATAAAACCAAATTTGGCGCCAAATGGGGAAAAAACTACTTTATCAATATCATGACATTCGGATAAACAATTTTATAATGAAATTTAGCAGTTAATTAAAAAAAAAAAAAAAACACGCTTCAAAAAAAGCAATTTTCAGTTCTCACATAAATTTTAAATTTGTTATTTGCACTTCCCACAAAGTTCTAATTTAAAACGAACCTGGTTAGGATTGCAGGATCAGTGACGTCACCCCCAGGCGTGGCGGACCAAAACACGTGACTACGCCAATCAGAGGTCAAAGAAGTCACGATCCCAGAAATGGTGGTTTTTAGGTTGTAACCTCCGCTTTACTAATCTACGAAAGCTTAGACCCCGAAATAAAATTTCGTTTCGATCTAATATAAAACGGTTCCGAAATTACTATTATCCAAGCAGGAGTCCTAATATTGAAAATTCGGGTCATTATCAAGGAGAGCCTCAGTGCCTCTACGCTCTGTCATATCATAGAATAGACAGAAAATAGTCCCTCGAATTTAGGTCGCTTTTGTGCTTTACTCGCAATTCCAGTTTGAGGAATGTGGTAATTTCTAAATGCAATTGAATGACCTATAACCCCTAGTTGAAAAACCCGTTACCCAAGAGCTTAAAAAGCTATTTTGATCACGTGCTTTCTGGTTAGTCCAGAGCGTAGATCCACGTGCTAGTGACCGCGTGGCGTTGTTTTCAGTCGCCATTTTGGAGAGCGTGTGCGACTCGTCTCATCGTGACTAGGCTCAGATTTTAAATGGATTTTAGCGACGAAGACCGTGATGTGGATATCGAAAGTGATGTAAATATCGAAATATGTTTTCTGGCTTTTCCCCCTACCATTTTTCATTTGAAAAATGCTCAAATTGGGGGTATTATTTTTGTAGGACGATGTCGACTCGATAGGCAAGAATTCGGGCCAACAATTCCAAACGCAGGTAATCACGTGGTTTTATCTCGTGCTGGATGTCAAACAGGCCATGCTGCGCGCGCAGCTTTTCATGTTTCATCCGTTTCAATAGCCCGAATAAATTCGATTTTGGTTAAAAGGAAATTGACTTGCTCTAGAAATAGAAATAGAAAGAATTTTTTGGCTCCTGAACGGGACTTTTACAGGATTATCAGTTTCTATTGCATGGTGCCAGGACGCCAGAAAACAAAGGGTGGAACCGCGCATGCGCATCATCTAAATGCAGGGTGGACACAAATAGCCTTTATATGGTCCGAGAATTAAATTTTTTTTTTGTTGGAGTATTGTGAAATTTGGGCATTTTTCGTTTTTGGCGATAACGTGTGATCCACCCTAAATTCTGTACTTTTGTTCAGCCTCTGTTGAGTTAGGAGTAAAGTACGCCAGATTATAATTTACAGGCCGCGGGCTGTGATCATGATGTGGTTAAATTGACATTGCGTGACGTCTAAAAAATGTGGTAAAAATGTAACTGGGAATAACATTATTTGTAAATTAGTAATTGAGTCGTGGTGGCAAAGGGAGTGAAAATAGGAACCTAGGTAAATGACGTCAGTATAGGAATTTACCTACTCACATTTCAATATACCCACTGCCATAGTAGTATATAGGGGGCTATGCCACTGCCATAGCACCACCCTCCACCAACCCTCTTTCAATGAATTCAAAGATTTATGCATTAAAACCTCTTAAAATGTATTGTGCATTTTATAAAAGTGCTTCGAAATCGTCTGCTAAAGCAAATTCGATGCAGATAAACGGTGAAAATGTTTTAGATACATACATTTTCCTGGAAAACTGCAAAATCCTGCTTTTAATGGTATTATGACGACACTGTATGGATGAACCATCCACAGGAATAATTTTGGTACCTGTGAAAATAATAAAACATTAAATTTTTGCAACTTTGGTTGTACTTAATTTACTCATTGGTCGTGCCGTTGCATGCGAGCTATTTTCCTAAATTTGCCCATAAATTTTGCTTTTTCTATCGAATAAAAGAACACCATATTAATTCACACTTTAATATCATAAAATCTTGAAATTCTTCTAATCACATTTTACTTTTTTTAGAATTGCAGAGTAAATTTAGAAATGTCCAACTTTAGTAAACATACAGGGGTGCTTCTAGTAATCTATGAGAGTGTATATACCAGCTAGACTCTGCTAGAGCATATAGTTCTGGTAGACTCAAAAAATCGAAAAATCTTTGCAAGTTTGGGGAAATATTTTTGAAAATCTGATTAAACCCAAGTTGATGCTATAATTTTTGGTGAAATTGTTTTTGAGGTCCAGTAAAATTTTAATTAGACAACTTTAATCATGATAAGTATGTATAATAGCTATATTGAAGTTGTACGAAGGGGCCTTTAGGGTATACCCCTACACCAATTTACTATAAACGCTGCAGATAGTGAACCCAATATAGAAAGCATTTTGAGTATGTAATTTCATTTACCAACTGCAATAGGCCGAGAAGCGAGCTCACCACAATGCACTGGAGCGAAAACGCAGGGACCACATCAAAGACAGTTTCTCTGGATTGCGTGACTCAATTCCTATGTTACACGGAGAGAAGGTGGTATGTGTCAGTATTCGATTGTTATTGCAATCTTTTTCATTTTTGAGTTTTTTACTAATGCCCACAAAACGCGTGAGTTAATGCATGGCATCATTTTCACTTTCTTTTACCACAGGCTTCAAGAGCAATGCTACTCAAAAGAGCAGTAGATCATATAACAGACATGCAAAATAAAAATATTGTTAGGCAAAAGAAAACTGAAATTCTTATAAATGAACAGCAAACTCTGGTATTACAAAGTAAGCGTAATTCTTGCCCTTCTCTTGCATTCTCATTCTTCAGTAACACAATTTGGGTGGCCACGTACTAGAGAAAACAAAATAGTAATCATGAGATCACGATTTCAGGCATACTTTTTCATGCTATTAACATTTGACTAATCAGGAACCAAATGTGACAAATACAATTTGTGTATAATTCAAGTGACAGCCTTATTCAATGCTAAAGTTTCCAAATCTTCAAAATTAAATGAATTTCTAAAATTTAGTAAAAAAATTAAATTTTAACGTAGTTTTGCTTAACAATATTTGTCTTACGCATGGCTGTTATGAATTCTGCTGCTTTTTTAAGTATTAATGCTATTGAAGCCTGTGGTAAAAGAAAGTCAAAATGAAGCCACGCATTTTTTGGGCGTTAGTACAAAAATCTTTTTTTACTATAATTTTTTACTAATTGCTCAAAAAACGCGTGAGTTAATGTGTGGCTTCATTTTTACTTTCTTTTACCGCAGGCTTCAAGAGCATTAATACTCAAAAAAGCAGCAGAATACATAACAGCCATGCGTAAGGAAAATATTGTTAAGCAAAACGACATTGAAATTCTTAAAAAGGAAAACCAAACTCTGGAATCGCAAAGTAAGCGTGATTCTTGCCCTTCTCTTGCATTCTCATTCTTCTGTAACACAATTTGGGAGACCACACTAGAGAAAACAAGATAGTAATCATGAGATCGCGATTTCAAGCATAGTTATTCATGCTATTAACATTTGAATAATCAGGAACCAAATGTGACAAGTACAATCTGTGTAATTCAAGTGATAGCAATGTTAATTTCCAAATCTTCAAAATTAAATGTGGCTAAATTTGTTTCATTGCAGTTCGTGCACTGGAAAAAGCAAAGCTTACAGGAAATTTTCAAGCTGTGGGCTTCATCGACGCACCAGAAAATTCCATTTTGACCTTTAACGGTGGATCAGGATCCGAATCATCAGATATAGAAATTAAACACAGTCGGCGCAAGAGAATCAAAACCACCAGCCCAGCAACAAGTGGCAGTGGCACATAGAACTGAAACGATGTCAGCTTACTTAGGAACAAGACAAAAACATTTTATTTATTGAAACGAGTCGGGCTGTTTTCCGAAAATGAGGATGGCCTTTTTAACTTTAGGTGGGGCATTACAGAAATATGAACAAGCAAATATGTGCAAGTTGTAAAGCTAAATGTGTACATTAGGGTATTGCCTTTGGTGAATGTGTATAGCCAAAAAAGCGACAATTTTTTTATTTCAACAGTAAATGCAAATCGTTACCTTTTCATGACAGGTTCTTGACATGCAGCAAATGCACATGATGTACAAATAAACAATTAAGAATCTGTCACGTTTTACCAAACAAGCAATGGTTTCTCTGTTAAGGAAAAATCCATATTGTAATAATAGCCTACAGACCCGTTATTGATGTCAGGTGGTTACCAAGAAATTAGAAAGGAAAATGACGATTGTTAATAATGGTTATGCAAAGAGTCAGCTTTATTGCGATGTCGTCATTTTTCATTTTGGTGTAAATAATACTGGAATATTAAACATTTTTCTGATAAAATTTCTTTTAGTTTGTAATTTTGCATTGTATGTTAATCTATAATGTTTAAGGAAGAAGTTAACTATTAATACATTGTGCAGTTTTCACCATTCTAGTGGTTACTAGAGCTTTTCCACTGTAGATTTGTGGTAAATTTAAGGAACCCAACATCTGCTCAGAAGAAATTTGGGTACGAGTGAGTATAAAATATCATTGGCCCTTTCTTACTCTGCGGAGAAAAGCAAACCATTTAAAGTGTAAAATTAAATTGTTAACATTATTACGATGCTGCTTTCTCTGCAAGGCTAGTTCAAATTTGAACCATCTGGAATGGGTAAACTTTTAAAATATGAATATGCATTAGCAACTGCATCAACTCCTATATTGTATATTGGATGAGTCGGCAACTGGAATTTCACAAAAAAGGAACTGATAAACCAAACTGCGCTGTGTTTCGATAAGTAGAAGAAAATCGTGGTCTTACCAACTCGTTGCTTTCATCTCCTATGACCGTTTTGGAACCAATATTTCCTCCTGCAAAATGTTGGGCGATGGAAAGTCCGCTCAGTGTGTAACAGGTGTGATAAAAATCCCGATGCCTGATACGAGAAAAAAACTTGAAACAAACTGAACAGAATATATGATACTGCATAAATAAAATATGCTTACTTTCCAGGTTTATCAATAAGTCCTCCAGAAGGAAACTGGCAACAGATAAGTAAATATTCCTGTAACGCCTCTAATTAAGAAAAAGTTAAGGTGATATAATTCCATTAATAATACAAGTGTATCATAGTTTTATCGGGAAATATTAAACTAATAGCAAACCTTGATGAAACAACCACCTTTTCATATCTAATACGGATTCGCTGCCAGCTAAAACAAAAATATAGTTTAATGTGTTTTGCAAGTTAACACCACAGAGAAATTTTAAACATGAGGTGTAGCTAGATGCAATTTACCATCATGGGAAAGAACACGATGTATAAGAGGGAACACTCCCCCCTGCCAAAATGAATAACAACCGTCTACTAGTTTATTTGTACGCCCCTGAAAGCCACCTTCAAATCTCATCTGACGATTCACAGTCCACCTCTAAAATAAGACAATCAGGATCTCAAGAAGAGTTCAACAGTTTAATTTGGACTAGAGCTTATCTAACGATCTTCCTTCCTGGGGAAAGGAGAAGAGGTAAGAACAGATAAAACAGTCTGAAAAGGTGGCATGGTTGGGGCCATTTTTTTAAAGGAATCAAGCCAACATTTGTTGGAGAAAATTTCAGAAAACTATCATCAAATATCCATATCTTAATCATATTGTAAATAACACATACCAATAATGATTTTAAATCTGCTAAATTATCTTTTCCTAATAACACCAAGGCTGCAAATCCACAGAATGTATATCCACCATGCGCTTCCATTCCAGGAACACCTCCAAATCCACCTTCATACGTTTGGCACCTTATCACAATCACATTGAGTTATTAGAAAACAAACGGGTATTGCAAAACAAAAACAATTAACTACAAAAATCTATAAACATACATTACTATCCACTCTGCACACTTATCAAACAAATCGTCAGTAGAAATGTTGGTTAGTCGTGCTACTGATAATGCACAATATGAACCTCTACAATATAAAACACAGACACAAATTCACTTTTAATACTTCAGATAGGAAAACCAAAACTTCTAAAACAAAGTTAACGGGGAGCGTCACACCTTATTGTATGCCATACCTAATATCAACTTCGCCTCCATCGTGCATCTTGAAACAACCTTCAGGGCATTTTAAGCGCTTCAGAAAACCATGTATTTTGTCTCTGAAATATTAAATTTTAAAATGAACACCAATAAGATACAGAATCATATGGGTGTAATTATAAAACAACTGGCCTATCGATTGCTTTATAAGCAGCTTCTGTTCCTAGAATGCAAAGTGCATTAACAGCTGCATATGTTGGTGCCAAATGTGCAACTTGGTCTGGACCACCTCCAAATCCACCATCAGGATGTTGACATTTCTTTAAAAATTCCACAATGCTAAATCGCAACATAATACAATTTTAGGGTTTAAAAATCTTTCACTTTCAAGAAAATAAATTAAAAGTATTTAATAAAATTGCCTCGCGGATTGCACTTCGGATACATGAACGTCAAGTAAGTCCAAGCTATGTAAAATCCAATAGCATATCCATGGACGGCTCGCATCCAAACACTTAATAATTAAAAAAGCATAAAGCATTCAGTGCAACAATATGACTTCAAATTTAAAGCTATTGGATGCTGAAATGCACATGTCTCACCTCGAAGGTAGCAGATAAATTGGTTAATCCTTTTTTAAGAAAGGAAACATGGGCTTCTCTTTTAAGTAATGGACTACTGAAAAACAAAATTTCCATTGTCGATAACTTTCCGAAACTAAGCTTACAATTTGCTAAATAAAAATGTGCATATGCTCGAGTGGGTTGCACGCTTGCCCCGTGATCAAAAGGTGCGAATTTCGCTCCCTAATTGGCAAGCAACAAAATGAAATAAGTTTGATTGCAGGCCTACAAATATTGTAGCCTTCCATTCATGGGAATCTCATACGAAGCAATTATGAGACATTTAAAAATAAATGCACTTTCCAAATTATTTTAATTGGAGACGCAATACTATCAGTATTATAAATGGAGTAAAACAGAGCAGACAAAATTTAATGCATATACTAATTTGCATATAGGCTGCAAATACTTACTCGGGATCAATGTCCAATTTCGATTTGAAAAAGTCGTACAATTCTTCAACAGATTCCTCAACTTTGATCTATTATGATTAAACATTCCGCATAATTAAGACACGGTAATTATTACTTCTTTTTGCAATCCTATAGTCAAAAAACGGAATGCGGTTAGTAGGAATGCATAAGCGATAGCACATGTCACATGTTTTTATTTATCGCTATGCTGATACTATGGCACGTAATTAGATAAAATTTCCCCAAATTTCTTCCATCTTTAACAAATTTTGTTTACCTGTTGATCTGAAGAAGAAGTTTTAAGGGCATCCTCGTTAAATTTTTCATTCGAATGAAAAGGATCGGCACAACGAAAAGCGGCCATATTTAACCTCGCAGTGTGACTCGACAATGCAGTCCTAGTTTGTTTCCATTCAACAAACCTATTTAGGGAGAAATAGCAAGTGAATATATTTGGTCACATTGTTAACCTGACCTTAAAATTTTTTTAGCGCGCTACAGCTGATTATTACACGAGGTATTTTTGTTTCAAATTTCATATTCTGCACTGTTTTTCGTTATCAAATGTCACGTAAAACGTGTTATGAAGTTATATAGTACGTATCCAGCCAACTGTCATTAAATTGAAGGCTTAAAAACTCGCTGCTTTTTACATAACTGTAAAAATGTTTCGTGCAAGTCGTTGCGCAACATTAAAACCCCAATTAAAATGTAATTGGAGTGGCCACGTTTACAAAAGTACTGCTGAGGTTGCTCAACAAGTAATTGAAAATGTAGGTGTGCGACTTGCTTAGAATATGAATAACACAGAAAATTAGAAAATAGCATTAATTGGCACCCTAATTTGATTTATAGGGAAGTAAGAAGAGTCACCGTTTAAAAACAACAGAAATCTTGCCATTCTCTGCTTTCCTAACAGATTCATTTGGCAGGCAACATAATTATCTAAGAATATCACTAACGGAAAGATGTAACCTGAGATGTAGGTTTGGATGGCTAATTTGTATACCTTCCAAGATGAACATGCAGTTGAATATTTAAATAAAATTGTTTTTTAAGGTACATACTGCATGCCTGAAGACGGGGTGAATTTAAGTCCTACTGAAAGGCTGTTAACTGACGATGAAATACTGCGAATTGCTAAGCTGTTCGTTTCGGAGGGAGTGGATAAAATAAGGCTGACAGGAGGGGAACCGCTCGTAAGACCGGATATTGTTAACATTGTCAGTACGTAAGAAATTTATCGTGACTCTTCACAAATACACGGTGAATTTGGTCCCATATTTCCAATATGCCCATTGGCTTCGTACGATTGCAGGAGACTTGAAGCAGATTCCAGATCTTAAATCGGTTTCCATGACTACAAACGGACTTGTGCTCGGTAGAAAGCTTGAAGCCTTACACAGTGCTGGTCTAAATGGTTTGAATATCAGCCTAGACACACTAATCGAGCCCAAATTTGAATTCATAACACGTAGAAGAGGCTGGCGAAAAGTGATGGAGAGCATAGAAGCGGCGCTAAAAATTGGGTTTAATCCAGTAAAGGCACGTATGCGGGATACAAATTTAGTTTCATTATTGTAGAAACGTTTACTAAAACACTGAATTACTTTTTTTATAGATAAATTGTGTTGTAATGAAAGGTTTTAACGACGACGAAATTTGTGATTTTGTAAAACTTACCGAAACCAAAGTTAGCAAGCCTGTTATAATTGAAATGAGGGACTATTGTATTGAATTTTTTACGCGCTTACAATTTTTTTCGATGTAGGATTTGGTTGTCAGGTTTATTGAATATATGCCATTTGATGGAAACAAATGGAATACCTCGAAACTGATGCCGTTTAAGGAGATGCTCGCACTTGTAACAGAAAAGTGGAAAGATCTAGAAAAAGTTGAGGATCAGCTAAACGATACCACCAAGGTTTAAGGGTTTATTTAAAAACTTATTTGAAGCTGCGTAAAATAATGTTCTTAAAATTCTTACTCTACTCTGTTTAATCTTGTGACACTTTACAGGCATATCGTATCCCTGGTGCAATTGGGAAAATAGGATTTATCACATCAATGACTGACAATTTCTGTGGGAGCTGTAACCGTGTTCGCATAACCGCTGATGGGAGCTTAAAGGTATAATATGAAAATATTGTTATTTTACTTATCTTTTTAATTAATTATGGCGGTTGGTTCACAGGTGTGCTTGTTTGGAAATGCTGAAGTTTCCCTTCGTGATGCCATTCGGTCAGGATTATCCGATCACCAGCTTCTAGAGATTATTAGTGATGCTGTTGGCAAAAAGAAAAAACAACATTCTGGTAAATATTTCTACAATTCTGTTCTGGTTTTCCAGAATTATGTAAGTTATGGCCACTCATTGGTCTCAACTTGCATTATTCTGTGATTGAACTTATGCCGACACGCAATATCATTTGGATCCAACATCGTGGAGTCACATGGGTTTTAACTATAAAAAAATATATGATCATGGCCGATTTTTGAGAAATACAAAGTCTTACATTTCGTGCGGAGCGCATACGAGTAACAAAGCAAACATTGAATCCATCTATTTCGTATAGGAATGATGGCAATTTCAAAAATGATAAACCGGCCAATGATTTTGATTGGTGGATGACGTCTAGCTTTATCAGGTACCATTCCGATGTTTTAAAAAAAACAAATCTGAGTAAATAATGATTGCATGCTAAAAATACACTGCTATTATGTTATGTTTTAGGAGTAAAAAATTCAATGATGAACTTTTAATTTATTAGAATGAATAAAAACATAACTCAATATTTTTCTAGGTTTGTATGCAAAAGGAACATTTCCAAGGCAGCTGCTCGAATATAAACAATTTGCAAGCAATGCACAGATAAGACTTTATCATTCCGTTTCGGTTTCCAAATTAGCTCCACATTTTCCAATTTTTAATGCAATGAATATACCGCATAATATGATCCTGGCATGCGGAAATATAATTAAACGAGGCATGCAAATTTCAACACCTGGGGACACCCAAAATAATTCCTCGGGAAAAAAAAGTCAAACAAGTGACAAACTGACTCACGTTAACGTTGATGGTCATGCCGTAATGGTAGGAGTTGGAGATAAGCCGGACACCAAAAGAACCGCCAAAGCCAGAGTTACAGTTCTGTTGGGTGAAAAGGCATTTTCACTCGCATCTGAAAATAAAATGAAGAAAGGCGACGTTTTAACGGTGGCTCAAATTGCGGGGATTAGCGCCGCAAAACAAACCGGTCACTTGATTCCATTGTGCCACTCGATTCAGCTTACCAAGGTGGATGTCGAGTGCAGGCTTGATAGTGCAAACTTTTCTGTTGTAATCGAAACTACGGCAGAAACCACGTGGAAAACTGGAGTGGAAATGGAAGCTCTGGTGGCAGCTTCGGTTGCAGCATTAACAGTATATGACATGTGTAAAGCGGTCACTCACGACATTGTAATACAGGATTTAAAGCTGTTGGAAAAAACGGGAGGAACCAAGAAAGACTATACTGCTAGTCAGTAAAATTGCAAATACTTATCACAAAAATGTTAAAAAAATTGCATTGTTACATTTAAATAAAATGTTTATTTTTACTTGCATTGGTTATCTTGCTATGTTTGTTAGGAGTAGTTTAAATTGTTCAAATGCTTTATTTCATTTGATATCCTGCGTCATTAAAAAATTAAGACAAATGGCTTAGGAAAACTTCAAAAATGAAGCCAAATAGATTTAATTGTTGCTAAATTCATTTCTGGAAGACAAGATTCACAAGAATTTACGGACCAAATTTAAATGTGTACATGTTTTCACAAATGAACACTTTTTAATTTCATCGAGTCTGGAAACACCGATTTTCATGCTAAAATTCTGAACTTGTCAACGTTAGTAAAACGCAACTAGTGACTAAGAGTTTATTTCACTTATCTGATAGGATTGTTTGCCGAACGACCAGCTTATGAAATATTCCGTCTGGAATAGCCATTAGTTTTTCAAAAGTTCCCAACTCTCGAATTCTGCCGTCGTGCAGAACCGCAATTTGGCCGGCTCTTTTAATTGTGGACAGCCGATGCGCAATAGTGACAACAGTCCTACCATTCATAAGTCTTTCGAGTGCTTCTTGTACTAAATATTCACTTTCTGCATCCAAGGCACTGAAATTGAAGTTCAAATGATATTGCAATAAATTTGCAAATTTATTCATTTTTAATAATAAATAAAACTTGCAATAAACTTACCTTGTTGCTTCATCTAAAAGCAGTATTTTCGGATTCTAAATATAAACAGAAGAAAAATATAAGTTACATTGTATCGCTATGAATTTTTTTTTATATTTTTATTAAATGTAAACATGTAATTACTTTTAGCAAAGCCCGAGCGATTGCAATTCGTTGTCTTTGTCCTCCTGACAGCATCAATCCTCGTTCGCCAACAACAGTTTCCAATTTCTCGGGAAATCCGTAAATGAAATCGTAAGCGTTGGCTTCCTTGCACACGTTACTTAACTCGCCTTCCGTTACATTTTCTGGATTGTTAACTCCGTACAATATATTTTCCCTTATTGAACATGAGAACAAAACAGGTTCCTTGTAAATGCAAAAATTATAAGACGATTATTTTAAATTATATTCTTAATATATATTTTGGCATCAAGTGCATCTAAATCGTCTAACCTGATTCACGGTACCAATGATTGTGCGAATCCACTCGGGGCTAAGTGTCATGATATCAATACCATCAACATATATATGACCTGTAAAGATTATAATTAACCTATATCAACACTATGTTTATCGCCGATATTCCAAACTTACACCAACAAGGCACATGTGACAGAACTTGCCGGCATCAGGGTTATAAAAACGCAGAAGAAGTTGAGCCAAAGTCGATTTTCCTGACCCGCTACTTCCGACCAAAGCGGTAACGCTCCCCGAAGGCACTTGGAGGCTGAAATCGCTGAATATTTGTACATCGGGACGCATTGGGTAGTGAAAATACAGTGACGTAAAATCGACATTTCCCCTGATTTCCATTGATGGAACAACATCGCCTAAAATAAATCCAAAAATTAACTTGCTAAACAAAATAAATTTCCAAACGTTCCGCTTCAGAAATGTTTATAAATTCACCCGTGAGCGGAATAGTTGGAATCCTATCCACAATTTCCCATAATCTAGTACTCGCTCCTAATCCTTTCATTGTTTCCGAAAAGGCAGACGATAAACCTTTAAGGCATAAAAAAAAACTAATATGTAAAAAGAAATAAAAGGAAAACGAGCTTGTATATGCATGTACATTGTTTTTATCTCGAAATTGTTTGAAAAATTTTAAAATACGTATAATAAAATCTTGATTGTATAAAGATAAAAAAAATTACCTCCAAATGAAACGCCGACGTAAGCTGCATACAGCAGAAATGCAGACAGATCCCCTACAGTAATTTGTGATTCTGTCATCATAAGGCCTCCATAATATAATACTGATAGAACAACAATGTTGCCACTTAATCCAGTCTTAAAATAAATATTGAAAACTCCAGTAATTAAATCCAGTAATCCGAGTATTATTTTATTGAAAACTATGCTGATAAATCACTTACCATACCAAAAAATATTCCCTTCGCCATAGATTCAGTAAACATTAGCCGTAGAACGTTATTTATCTTGTCTTTGTATGTATTGACCTCTCTTCTTTCCTGCGCAAATGCCCTCACAGTCCGTATATTTGAAATCCTTTCTTCTGCCACCTGCGTTGTTTTTGCCAATGCATCCTGAATTGAAGTAGTTAATTTTCGCACATATCTGCCATATATAATGGCCATCCCGGCGATTGGAGGAACAGTGGCTAAACCAACCAAAGCCAATTCAGTGGACATGTAAAACTAAAATAAAATTTAAATGATAAAATAGCATAAAAAGTTTATTATGCAAAGATATGATTATCATGATTTTTTTGTATAAAGAACTTAAAATTCGGATAAAATTCTTGCCATCATTGATATGCCGGCAACAGCAGACACAACTGAACGCAGCCCATCGGAAATGTTTTGAGACAACGAATTGCCTACCAACGATGTATCTGCTGACAGGCGATTGATTAGCTCTCCAGTTTTGTTTCTATCAAAAAAGGCCATTTCTTGTTTGATAATTGAAGAAAACACTTGCATTCTCAACTTCTGAGTAATTTTATATCCTATAATAGAAGTTTAATGAATTAATATTATCCAAATCGTGATCTTTCATAAAAAATGTAGATGAGGAATTAAATTTAATACCAAAATACCTGTGGTTTGCATCAGATAAACACGACCGAAATTGGCAAGGGCTCCAACCACAAAAATGACTAGTAAAAACTGTGCGACGGAGGTCAAATTCGCCTTCATTGCTTCGGCATCAGATGTGTAAATTATATCGATCACTTTTCCCATACAGAATGGGACGGCCAAAGTTACAGAAGATGATATAAAAAGTAGTCCAATGGCACCTATATAAACAAATTCCAAAATACTTTTGTAACATTGCAAAACTGGATTTTAAAACCAATTTGAAATCATAATTAATAGGAGCTATAGTTACCTGCCAGTCTCCATTTTTCGCCCTTGGCCAAGGAAAATAGCCTTTTGATTTCTTGACTGGAATTTAATGGTGACTTTCGGTCGACAATAGGTAAACTTTTAATAGTTTTGTTATTTACATTCGTACTTTTTGATTTAACGCCACGAAAAAACGCAAACGTATTTGTGCGGCTGAATAGAGAGCAGTTAGCATTACGTCCTAGCCCAGAGAATTTATAAAACTGTGGTTTTGTATAATGAATGGCTAAACAACGTTTTGGAAACTTATAAATGCATGAATTTATTAATGAAATAGATTTTGTCTGCAAAACAGACTTGTAGAATAGAATTTGTAAACTCATATCTTATTGATTTTGAAAATAAACAATTTTTAATACATATAAATTTATTATATATTTATAATATACAAATTAAATTAACGTGGCATCATCATAAACTTTTTTTGGATGCCATTAGCCTACTAGCATTGCAAGCATATGGAAATGTTGAAAAAACAATCTAAATGGCTTCAGCTCATTAAATCAGCCAATATATGTAAACGAACTAAACACTTGTTATAATTATCTGAAATTTATAAGAATCCATAGAAAAATAAATCAGCTGATATAGTTTTTAACACAGACTGCAAAAGCTGAATGCATGTATAGGTAGAAAATATCACCAAATTCCTTTTCAAGCGTTTCGTAAATGCTAACTTCTCCAATGCAGCAACAATAATAAACTTTAATATCACGCCAATCGCGGTACGTTAATATCTTACGTAGTAATAATATAAATTAAAGTATAAAATTTATCAAACCAAAGTGTACGAACGAAAACGAATTCGTGGTCTGCATTCCATATCTGCACTCTGCACCTCGCCGAGTGACCTCGGCGCCGGCGGAGCTAGTATACTCACTGTCTAGTTAGGAATTTAACTCGGCTGTCGGCTTACTTTATGACGGCTATAGGCTATCGGCCCGCGGCTGAATATTTTAACATGACGTCAACACGATAAGTTTTTTGACTTTTTTCCTGTCTTGATATCAGCAAACATCTGAATTCTGCTCAAGGATTGAATTTCTTTTGACACATTTTGACATTTTCTTAAAAAAATAAAATAAAGGATGTCAGAATCTTATGGTAGGTAGTCGAATATTCGCATCTTGATGCAAGAGCGACATGGAACCTCTATGCGAAAATGCATGCACTTGAAATATGAATGACTGCATGTTTTGTATTAATTTTTACCTGATAGCTTATCTAATCTAAAAATTAAAATTTATATAAAAAGGTTATAGATCTTATCAAAATAGTGAAAACAACAAAAATTATGACATAAAGCTTACTTGCTCGAGTAATCAGCTGTTCGTTGCAAATAAAAGGTGTGGTTATAATTCGTAGGATGTATTTCCACATAATGTATAAATTGACATTTCCTCAAGGATGTTAATTTTATAACGTATAACTATCAAAAATGATCGTAATTATCATGCAATTCGTGAACTAACATGCCTCATAACACCACCCTTGACATATATCAAATGGTAATTTTGCAAAGATAAAAACTATACCAACAGAATTGTCGACATGTATTATCTGAAATACAAATACACGTATGTACGTACGTATAGGCTATATTTATATTCAGATAAAATCTATAAGGTTTGACATTAATCACTTTCCTTATCTACATTGCTCAGGATTTTTAGATAATTGTAATCATAAACCCTTACAATATTGCAAAATCCAGGTTGAGCAGCTGCCATTTTAAGTTTTCTCGCCGTTTATTCATGTATAACTATATATTTATGAGGCTTAGCAATGGCTGAAACAGCCGAATCTGCAGTATATACCATAAAAAGCCATTTTGGTACACGATAAGTTGATTTAAAAAGGTACGTGTAAAGGTAGAAGAATATTTTCAAATTCTAAATATTGTCTTTCTAGATTTCCTATTCAAGTTCTTGGTAATTGGGAGTGCTGGCACAGGGAAATCTTGCCTATTGCATCAGTTTATAGAAAACAAATGTGAGTTACTCATACGAGAATTTAAATGTAATTTGAATTCATTGATATTAGATGAAAAAAAAATGTTTCCTCCCCCTGTTTCAGTTAAGCAAGAATCAAATCACACTATCGGAGTCGAATTCGGGTCTAAAGTTATAAATGTAGGTGGACGCTCGGTTAAGCTTCAAATATGGGATACAGCCGGTCAGGAAAGGTTCCGGTAGGTTTAGGCATTTTAAGTTATTGGAAATTTTGATTAAAAAGACACGGTTACGTTTAATAATATTTATAATGACAACGCTAGGGCGGTGACGAGAAGCTACTACAGAGGCGCTGCTGGAGCTCTGCTGGTTTATGACATAACAAGCCGAGAGACGTACAATGCCCTTGCCAATTGGTTGATGGATGCTCGGACGCTGGCTAGCCCTAACATAATCATTTTAATGGTTGGCAACAAAAAAGATTTGGATTCGGATCGAGAGGTTACTTTCTTGGAAGCCAGTAGATTTGCCCAAGAAAACGGTACGCAATTTTACTCGAATGAGATTTGAGATATACTGACAAATCTCACAGTCATTATTTTCTCGTTTGCAGATTTAATGTTTTTAGAAACAAGCGCCTTGACCGGTGAAAATGTCGAAGAGGCGTTTTTGAAGTGTTCCAAAACCATTCTCGCAAAAATAGAAACCGGTATGAGAAAGTAAAACACTCAGCTCATTTAAATTGAGAAGTAATATATTTTAACGCTATATTTCGTGTGCTTTTAAGGAGAACTCGATCCCGAACGAATCGGATCTGGCATTCAATACGGCGACGCTTCCCTTAGGAGGTTGAATCGGACTCCTCATCGTAGCAGCCAACCGGAATGCGCCTGCCGAATGTAGCGCAAATCGATCAAATCAAAACGTTCAAATCTGAGCATTTCAACTTGCGATGCGCAAAAGTATTCATCTCATAGAGGAATTAACAGAAGTTTCGATGCACGAAAGCTAATTTTAAAAGAAAAGACTAGCAGAAGGAGAAGGATGCAAAAGGGGATCCCTATAATGGCATTCCTCATGTGATTTCAAAGTTAAATGTAGATCATTTGTTTCATTTTGACATTTGATGTGCATTATAATAATATTGTAAATATATTAGGTTTCCATTTGCTGTTTTTTTGGGAGAGGCTTTCGTCTTTACTGCAACTACTGGACAAATATCAGTGACTCGTGGCTAATGCATAAATTGTTGGCCGATAATTTAAAATCGAAACTCATGTAAGGCTGCGTCGTATGTGCACTTAGATTACACTTTTCAAGTATTCAGGTTCCCCTACCTCGAAGACCAGGCCTTCTGTATGGTTTCCAAAGCTTCCGCATACATCTTATCCACTTTGTGACATAAATGTGAACTTGATTTTACGTACAAAACTGCTCGACATAATGCATGCTTCGGTATCAATCTTTCCCGCAGTATTCTGCATTGCAGTAACATCGATTTCACGATCTTTAAGAATAGAAAACATAATTTGAAATAAGGGAAAGTTAAAGATGTAATGAATATTCCGGAAATCAATATTTATTCTTACCAGTCCCCTTGTTCGATCTTATTACCCATAGTTGCTAGTGATGACTTTAAAATTTCATTTTTAATAGGGATGGGGAATTGCAGACTTATTTCGATGCTGCATAGGAGTCTTTCCAAGATAAAAATATTTTATTTTTTGTATTATTATGTGTCAACGTTTTATTAAGCATGTATGTAGATCCTTTGAATCCTTGGAAAACGTTAATTTAAAAAAATTATTTTTAAGAAAATGTGTTCCAGAGAGGGGGGATTTTAAATGTAAAATTGTAAATAATAAAATGCAGAGTGTCTAAGAAACATGTTGTATGACCCCTGTGACTATATCCTAACCTATCGGAATTATTGCTGAATGCTATGTGAACAGTGTTGTCACCATACAAGTTAACTATAAAATCGTGTTAAACCAAAACCCAGTGTTCCTAAATTCCTCTACTGAAAACTATTTTGTTTCACTACATGGACGTTTCCGATATTGAAAATAGAAGTTGAATCGAACATGAAACCGAACCTGTTAACTTAATTTAATATAAAAATCATCAGAAACTTAGGATATTAACTTATTTTATTTTGAAATATTTTCACGTTAAAAATCCATATCCAACACCTCAACAATTAAATATGGGCATGAACCAAATTTCGCCAAGAATAACGAATGATACAAAATGTACAAAACTATTGCAATGAAACTATGTCCATGCAGTGGTCAAGCTTACTGTGTACCATAGCAGCAGTTCCACCCCCAGTGCTGAAGTGCTAAACATTGTCATATGTAAAGATAAAACCAAACGAAACGATCCAGAAACTCCCGAACGATCGGTTTGCCCGTAAATAACACATTTAACCAATTAATCAAGTTAAACTTCCTTCAATTCCAATATACACAAAACACATACAGGGCTGAAGTAAGAAACTGTCCCTACATGCCAATTAATACTTGAGAAGTCTCGACTTAAATGTACAAATTCAACACTGTTCTAGCAATCCTATTTTTTAGATAAGCGCAGAAACAAAAATACGCTCCCCATAAACTGGTTCCCAACTATTGGCACAAAGGCTAGTTAAAAGGATAGAAAAATAAAACTAAAAATGTGACGATTTCAAAATTAACGTATTTTATGAATATGCAGGTTGACATCTGAAGACGGGAAGTCGTGATTTAATAGCGGGGGTCTATGTCAAGTATCGGGCCGAGGGCTAATTTATCTCTCTTGGTTTCACTACTTTTCAAATATTTTTACTAAATCTTTGGCACCGTAGTTCTCACAAACGTTTACACGCCTAACTAACTATCTAGTCTGCATTTGCATTATGGAAAAGAGGAATATATAGGCAGCATGTGGCACTTATTTAGAAAAATCCTTACTAGCAAGGCCCAAAGTTTTGCAAATATAAGCATTTAATAACATACTAATGCTGGGATATTAAAGAAAAAATGCATGCAATTCTTAGACCTCTTTTTAAAGTTAAAAGACTAGTTAGAACACCATTAGGTTTTACCAAAATATCGCCATCAAAGTTAATATTTATCCAGGTATTTAATCGGGATGTTTCGAATTAAAGTAAAGGTTGTAGAGAGCAAACGTCAACACAAACATGGGCAGTTATTTTGGTTTGTTTGAGATTACTAAATGCTCTAGACAGCTACGTTCATTGGAATCTAGGAGCGGTGGGAAGGACTTTGCTAAATCGCACGTATGAGATTCGTATAACCTAACTATTCTATGTTTTGCTATTGCTCAGCACCATTTACATGGAAACATGTAATTTTTTTGCAACAAACATCTGCAAGAATCTTTAAGGGCCTAATAATCTTTAAAACATCTATCTCATGGTAAAATTCAACACTTATAAATAATTCGATACATTATTTCAGTTATTCATTTTCAACTACTCTCTCTTTACTTGATGGTTGCTAAAAAATTTAATTTAAGAAGGACTTGAATGGTGTAATTGCTTCAAATTTATTTCAAATAGTGCCGCAAAACAACATTGCAAAAAATTATTCTACTCTATACCATTGTTGCACACTTGTTCAATTTCATGGAATTTAATGTTCTAATTTGATAGAATTTAAATTTATTGATTTGACTAATCTCGCTTCATCTCCCCTTAAACAATTTAGTATTTATCATTGAAAACTGAACAAAATTTAGGTAACCTTTTTATCTTTGCATAATCATTTTGGATTATTGCCACAAATTTTTAGAGCAAAACGGAGTTAAGCAAAAATTGCGAATGTTTAAAGCACTGGGAAGAACCGATTTAAAGGGGATTTAAAAAGCATCGTGCAAGATGATGATGATGAATTACCCAAGCTAATATACCCCAAGTGTGTGAGAGATGATTTAGTAAGAAAATAATTTTTTTTGATTATATATAATATCCGCATGGAGCAAGTGATTGCATTAGGCGAGGGTTGGTACGAGAATCAATCTTAACTAATTCCGTACTTTCACGGTGAGCGCACACCTTTGTTTCCTGCATCCCGTTTGAAAAAAAGAAAATGATAAATAATATAATCGGATAACTTTACGGGAAAACTGTAACGTAGACAATTGCCATGTAAATTTAGTCAGCCATCTGCACTGTGAGATTTCAAACTTTCAAATGGAGTTGAAATATGCTTATGCTGTTTAAACCAAACAGCTGGCCAAGAATCATAAACATGGAACCCATTCATCGAATGATTTGGAGTCGATAAACACAGCTCAAACTGACATTTAGCCCCAAGCCACACTAGGCTGGAAACGTGTTCGGCTAGCCTCAAACAAGGCTTTTAATTAAAAAAGAATTTTCGCACAAGATATTAATGTGCAAATTTCACGATTCTAGAATTTAAATTAAATTCGATGCCCTGTTTGAGGATAGCCAAGCGCGCGTTTCCAGCCTAGTGTGGCCTGGGGCTTAAGCACGTAGTCAGAGCACGTTTGAAATTTATGTGTACTTTTTGTCAATGCTAACGCTGCTATATATCGACTAACCGAAACAGGACTGACAAATCAAGGATTTAATTCTTGATTCCCAATGCTGTGAAGACTGCGATAGAATATTGCAGTTTAGGGACAATTACTCATCATTTATCGAATTTTGAATTGTGGATGCACCTCGAGAAATAAAAACGCGGATTTTCTACAATGAACGATAAAAATGCATAGATTCAAACGATTGAATTAATAGTGTGGATTTACAGTTACTAACACCGAAAGTTTTAACAGCCTTTTCTTACGTCAAAGAGAAAACGTCGCAGAAAAACATTGAATTATTGCTAATTTTTTTAACGTAAAGAAAAATAACTGAGGCAAAAATGTCGCAGATATTTTGAAAAAAAAAAAAATACAAACCGAGCAAATTAAGAACGGAGATAAATCACAAGGACAAATACTGATAGAGAGATAAACAAAACAGTGAGGGCATCCAATCTGACATAGTGTAGAGATTCTGTTAATAAAGGTTCATCATTAGCTTGCACATACACGGTACACGTATGTTTGCCGACTGTTAAACTCACGTGCCTCCATCATTACGCTTGCAGTTTTAGTGGCGTTCATCAAGATGTCTTCGTTTTACCATTCAATGCTACTTTCGTTGCGGCTTTGGTGGCTGCTTCCAATGCAGCATTTGCGGCTGCTTGATACACGTCTTTTTTCACCATGTTCACGTAAACTGGCCTCAAGAGCTACGAAAACACGGAAATATTTTTTTCATTAATAACAATTTGAGAAGGTATGCAATCCCGAAGCTTTTTGTTCATAGAATTCCTTGATTCATTCAAGTGGATAACAAATCAATTATGTTCACCACAATGGTCAAAGTTACCAATAACAGGAAGTGACTCACTATGATGCAAGGCAAATAACTTAACACGACATGAAATCAAAACATATTTTGAATTGTAATGTCTATAAAAACTCAATAAACAGCCTTGAAACATAACAAACCAACTGCTAGAATCTTTATGAAAAATGCCCCAAATAATCCAAAGCCACTTATTAAAAATTAAAAGCAATTTCACAAAAACAATTACCTTTTCCCAAATTATATTTGCTGTTGAATCTATCTGCATTCCTATTTCCCGCATATCACCGCTATACCTGAAAGGCGAAAAATCCAGAGAAGTTTTGGGTAAACGAAGCAACCGCATTCGAATGCTTCAAAAATGCAAGTTGCGAGCAGCGACATTTTCTTACCTGATATAAGCCCAAAGGCACAGTGTAAGGAGAGCAATGCCCATTGTGAGGTTTGCCAAATTAGCCAAACTATAAAGTCCAATAAAGCCAAATATTCCGGAGGACAGGTACATGAGAAAGATGACGGCAAACAAAACTGCCGGTGTTCGAAATGCCTTAAACAGATTTTTACTTTCGTTCTGATTTGAGAAGTTTTTAAACGCTTCGTCGATTTCCTGAAAAGATCAACGAAAAAAATAATCTTGTAGTGAAATGCGAGCCAGTTTCTTGTACTTGTCGGATTTGAAAGCTGCATCTACCATGGATAGTTTATCTTCATATGCAGCCGAGAATTCATTGCCACCCATTTTCCTTGTATTCCTGAAAGTTTCCAAAGCCTGTTCCTTCACTTTATTCTGTTCCTCTTGCAATAAACGAGAACTCAGATATGGACGGTCACCACCACAAACCTGAAATGTGTATACCAAACGTTAGGACATAAATTAACCCAACAATTTTAAGCGGTGGGGGAAACAAGGCTTCGGATTACAGGCTATACCTTTTCCATTTCATTGACGTACAAATCTTTAGAACATGCAACAGCAGCAAGATTGTTCGCCTCTGCAGTAGCCTATAACATTTAAGAAATGAATTTGCATTAGAATTAAGCATGAAGTGCTAATTTCAAAAACTCTTAAACCGGTAAGTTTTCAACAGCAAGTTGAAACAAAATAATCTTACTTGTAGCATAGATTTTGGTTCTGGAAGTTGATCACCTTGGTAGATTTTAATATAGGCCTATGGGTTTAAAAAACACAGCTTAAGTCAGACAAATGACTAACAAAGTTGGCAGGAGCGCAATTTTTCCATTTCTACCCTACCTTAAAGTATTCCAGTAATTCCCGAGATGTTATTTTTTGTCCGTTGATTTCCTTTAGCACCAAATTCTCGGACTGCAGTAATAAAGGCACTAGAACTTGCAATTGTTTCTTGAAATCCAACTCAATTTCCGATAATCGGCCGTCGAAACTTGGGTTCGTTGCCACTCGCAGGCCAGGATGAGGCATGAGAAAGCAGCTGATGTTGTTGAAGCAGGACCGAATATGACGTCTCAGTTGCTGTAGTTCGGGATGCTGTTTGTCTGAAATCTAAACGTTTTGTGTTGCTTTACCGTTATATATCCAACAAATCACAAAGTTTGAGGCATTGACTCTTCACAAATTGGGAACCACTTGTTTTGTTTAATGAAACGAACAATTTCCTCTCAATTACCTGCAATCTACGTTCCAAAATCTTGATCCCGCCATCTGTGCCATAGTCAGCCTCGTATGGAAAACTCCAATCCCGCACTAAAAACTGCAATCTTTGAAATGGCTTTTCAGTGCCGTCCTCCATTGCCAACCGACCATATTCAGTGAAAAGCTAAGATTTCGAAGGACAAATTAAATTCCATCTCGTCTATCGAAAAGAAAATTGTAATTCTCCACACCCACCTGCAGATGCTGCAGATCATCTTCTTGAATATTTTGTGATAGATTATAAACCTGTATTAATAAACACAAGGCATTATAATAGATTGTACAAAAAAGCAGTACAGCAAAACCTGCATATAACGGCCCTCCATATAGTGTACTACCCTCCAATTGCATACCCCTATGGTCGGCACGGATCGATTTTATAGAACAAACTCACCTCATATAGCGGATTCCCTGCGAAATGCGACTTGCGTACTCGTTTCCTGGGACAAAATGATGAATTTTCCGTTGAATAGCGTACTTGAAGAGCATTCGCCAATGCAATAATTGGTGAAATTTGACACAATGTTGTAAATCCAAAGAGTTGTAAATCAAAGATGATAAATGCATGACTGCATGATAAATCATCACATTTAAAATGGCTTCATCTAAAGGGTCAAAATGAAATGCTCTTTCCCTTGATTTGTTTTTTAAATGTATTTTAAGGTTTTGTTTATGTTAAAAATTATTCAAAATGCAACATTTCTTTGTGAACCTTATTTAATAATATATGTAGTCAACTCCAAATTACATACTCCATGGCTCGGTCCCAGGCGATTACGTTATATGCAGGTTTTGCTGTACATGTATAACGATAAGTGGCTTAATTGTCTCTATGGTTACCAAAATACAATGATTAATCAATGATGTTTCCATAATGCATTCTGAATACATTTTTTGTTTCATTAGTCGTTTTATGTATGTTTTTTCATGGATATTCAACAAATAAGAAACAGTTTACTACAAAGCTTATATGTTATACATTGAACATAGCCTCTGACACATACTATACTGCACCTCCGAATATATGGATCCGCCGGATTTAAGGATCAAAATGCTCTGCCCCAACGTGATCTTTATAAGCGGCGGGCACTGTACTTTGCCTATAAATCTTTTATTCTCAAAGTAGCTTAATTATACTCACATCAACTGTCTTGCATATGATGTAATTTGATGGTGCACAAGACTGCAGGCAGGGCTCGTACAGGTCCTTCCAAGAATTTAAAGTGCTTACTTTTGCTTTAACGAATTACAAGCCCTTGAAAACTACTTACTTTTTTTTAAAAATCTGTCGAAGTGCTTGAATGTTTCTTAATTTCGGAAATTCTGATGATCAGATGCAAGTTCATTACATTTTTTTTTTTAAAAAATGCGTTTTATTTTTATTATGATTATTAAATAATATTCTTATTTTATCAATATTAAAAATATGGTCTATATATGGCCAGCAATATATTTTAAAGTATTTTCTCCTGGTTTTGAATGGGTTTTATTATATTTTTAAATATTTGTTTCTCGATTTTTTACTTATTGAAAAAAGCCTAGTTTTCTCTTGTTTTTTCCCACATTTCTTGCATGTTTTCCTGCTTTTCTTTTAAACTTGTCGCTAATTTTTCTGTAGTTTTCTTATATTTATTGCATATTTCCTTGGACTTGTTAGTTGATTTGTTCTTATTTTTTCTCTTATTTCTACAAGTTTTTCCCACGATTTTCCACGTTTCTACCTATAAGCTTAAACACCCGTAAAACTATATGAAAACCAAATAATAAATATGAAATCAACCCAAAAATAAAAAACGTCAGAATTATGGATAATCACAGGTAAAGCATAAGGACAACAACAAAACGAAGCAAATGTTTGAGAAAGAAAAATACGATAAAAATGGAAAAAAATGTTTTAAAATATGGTGAAAATCTGTTACCATGTACACTCAAGGAAATTTACTAGCAGGTGGTAGTGTACATGCTACTAATTTGCATTGAAATCTGGAAACCTGTGCTACAAATTTGTGTATGGGCACACAACTTAAGCTGGGTGCACACTGTGGTGAAAAAGCGAGTCCATTATGCTTTCTGTTACCAAAACCCTGCTCAGTTGTCATCAGTTGTAAAATGTCCTTAATTAAAATGAGCTTAAAGGTTAGTAATAGTTTCCAAAACTCAGTTAACTATATATGAAAAACTTAGAAAACTTGGTGCCCCAAGAAATATGCCACCAGGAAAAAATGATTATTCATCTAAAATGGAGATTTCAGAGGCATTTTCTGAAAAGAATTTAATTATGTTACCCCGGAAGTAGAAGCGAAGGGCAGGAAGGTGTTTCTTCGCAAAGTGGTTTGCAGTGAAAACGAGACTACCACACATCCAGTTGCACGCATGAGAAATCTTCGGTGACTGTCGGACTCATGATGCATATAAAACCATTCGGCTCTTGGATATTGCGGGCTTGAACTTCATATTGCCTGTCCTTGCCAAGGAGCATTGGAACAGGCAATGGGTCAGCGATGACGATGCATGGAATGTGGTCGATTTTGCCAAGCTGAATGAGGACCGTGAACCAACCAAATGGGGTTATGTTATCTCTAACGACGTTGAAATTGTTACCCTGCCAAGGGTGAATGATGGCATCAGCGATAACAAGATATCGGCGTCCACAACAGTGTGTCCTGAGTTTGTCACTTGGACTAAAAACAACTAGGGTCGAGCGGGTGCGACACATAGAATGGACGAATTTGTCGTAGACTTTGTAGTTGTGGTAGTTTTTGGGGTCTTTGGTGTGGCAGGCGTAAAGCTTGCAGCACTCGGTGATGAAGCCGGGGTAGAAGCTTGATTCCTTAAAGACACGGGTAGCGAATTTATGGGTCCGATTTTATGGCAGCGGTAACAAACCATGTTGTTTGGATTGTCCGTTGATGGATTAAAGGCTGGGATGTACGTTTCGCTTTAGAATTTTTCAATTTTGGTCGTCGGTACGACCATCACGACGAGGTTTTGTCCGGTCGTCTGTTGTGTTTTCTTTGCGGGCGGTTTCAGCTTTCGGCTAGAGGGTCTTTAATTGGCGAAATTGGTCAATGATGTGTGCCCTAGTTACCAAGTCGTTGCCAGTAGAGCATAACTGGGTAGCGAGAAACATGGCTGTCACAGTGTCCGCAAGTCTTAAATGATCACGATGCAGTCTTTGTACCGCAAAGAAAACTGACTTCTGCAACATCTTTAACGAAAAGCGCTTGAATATGGCTTTTTCCAGTCTGTCCAATTTGTGAGAAGTAGACCGTTGACGATGTGCCAGTGGCATGCCTCAACAGCTAAATGTGTTGTGGCATTGAGTAGAGTCAATTCCGGTGACACATGGTGCCATTGGCCATATTTTCAGCAATCCGGGTCCATTGTGAGTCGGTTTCTGTGATTTAAACAAAAAAATATAGGGATTGACTGTATAGCATCCTGTGACGAAACAACTTGTGGTTGCGGCGGTTGTAAGCGTTGAAGCGCTTGGATGAGAGTAACCATGTTGCTCACGGATTTCTGAGTCGCGGGTTCGGAGTATTCGACGGTGTTAAAACGATAGCGGTTCAGTGGTTTGTGGCAATGCAACCATCAATTAATTTTGTAATGTCCCGGTGTGATTGCGATGAGCATTGTCCGTTGCGATGCGGATGTAAGGTCCAATTTCTTTGCGACAAGGTAAGCAACAAAAGCTGATTTTTAAAAGAAATCAGGTTGTCAGGTTCGGTGGCGTAAATATCGTAACTTGAAGATGTAGCCGGGTTTGCGGGTTTACGCACAGGGTGTTGATGGGTGATCTGACGGCGCAGCGTGTGCTTGAAGGTTGTGGTGTGTCAGGTCGCATGATGAAAACAAGACAAACAAAGTTCAATTGAGTAATTGTTCAGATGATGAAAGTCGAATGGCGAGCGTGGTACTTTGCACGGACGAAACAACAATGGCGCCAGCAAGGGTTTGGGGCTGAATGCCAACGTTTGAAAAGTTTGTGAATTAAGCTTCAGTACATGATGATGTCGAGTGGTTTTAGAGATGAAAGATGTCGACTGTGCCATATAACCAATAAATTGGAGTAGATGTGATGATGATAAGTTACATATTTTTATTTTGATACAGAGAACGATTGCACAATGCTACAAACATAATGGTAAAAGGATCAAGAAAAATGAAAAAAACATCACACTCGGCAAGTGATGCCATCACTAGTTGGCTTAACCTGACAAGAGATTGACTAAGTGGCGCTTCAATATGCATACCTTACACAATGCAAGATCGCAAAAGTAAAGTAATGCAAGATCGCAAAAGTACAGTAATGCAATGATCATGTATTTAATTCAATAAAATAACAATAACTGCCACAAATGAAATGTTCTTCCCATATACTTAAAAGCTAAGCACTTTTGAAAAATTGGAACGTTAATTGCTTTTCATAGGCCTTATAGCCATGCAAATGCTTTTCCAGTTGACCATATGCAGGGCCCATAGCACCACGTACACCAAATTGTATGGACGAGTTTTAAGTACATCCACAACCAGAAATTTAGCCACATTCTCCTTTATTTCATTAGAAACGTTTCGGACTCAACGTCCTTCATCAGGCTTTTCATCCTCCAACTATACAAGTCAAATCAACATCACAATAAGAAAGACATAACACGATCAAAAGTCAAAGTTGAACAGAAAGAAAAAATCAATGTTATTTACCATCAAATTCCTTAAGTGATGTCATCTTGAAATATTCACAATAAAAATGTTTTCATTAAAATCATGTTTTAGATTCATTTGGTTTCATTTTAAAAAATTATTGGAAGTCCAATACTCAATAAAAATCGTATATATTTTAATTTTCCTCTAGTCTCCATAAAAATTCTAACATGAATTAATAAGGAGACCCGTACTGAGGTTCAATTGAAGTAGGAATAAGATAAAAAGGAGGTCTCTAATTCTCCAAATAAAATAAGGCATAAAGCATCATGGGAACTGAAGAAAAAAAATTTTTTTTTATTTTTTCAAGGTTACAAAAGGAAATTTTAATTAGGACGTTTCATTCCTAAGCGAATGAATGGTCCAGGTATGGTGCCAATATCTTTTGCTAGGTTAATTGTATTGTTGTTTGATAGGATATGAAAATTTTCTTTTAGTGATAATCCTTTATTACCATTATCGTGGTCCAAAATTTTTGGTCTTTCCAAATCAAAAGAATGTCCTGGAAACCTATGAACATGATTAGCCATTGCGTGAGATTTAATTTCCAAACGTTTTATAGAACTTTTGTGCTGAATCATTCTTGTGTTTAAACTATTTTTTGTTTGCCCAATATACACACTGGGGCACATTTTACATTTTGTTAGATATACAATATTATTTTTTTCTTTAATAGGAATAGGGTCTTTCTTATTTGGAAGTATCGAATAAACTGTCTTTTTACATTTTGGTGCTAAATTAATACCCATTGCTCGGGTGATACCAGAAAGCCTGTTGAATACTTCAATATGGTAGGGGATACTAATCCATCTTTTTCCATACTTAATTATATTTGTTGGTAATTCACCATTATTTGGTTTATTAATTCGTTTTAATACATTAAGGCAAATTTTTTTTGGATAGTTGTTTTTAATTAAAATATTAATCATATTATTAATTTCTTGCTTTCTTTCTTATATTTTAGATGTAAGTTGTATGGCTTGTTTAATTAATGCCTCAACCACATTTCTTTTGATATTTATTGGATGTGCAGAATGGTAGTCGAGGTACCTTTTACAGTTACTAGGTTTTAAATAAAGATTAGTTTTAACTTGATTATTGTTTTCTCTCGTTACTAAAACATTAAGAAAAGGAATATTCTTATTATTTGCATCTTCTATTTCAATGGTAAATTTTATCCTAGGATGATAAGATTCTAGCCGGTTATGTGAAGTGTTAATTTCTTTTTCTTTTATAATAGTAAAGATATCGTCAACATATCTCCGATAGTAATTGGTCAAAAAACTTATATTCATAAAAAAGGTTTGTTCAAGATTTTCCATCACTAAGTTTGCTATGACTGCCGAAATAGGGGAACCCATAGCCATTCCAAAGGTTTGTTGATAAATGTTATCATTAAAGATAAAGAATGTGCTATCTAAACACAACTTTAGGCCAACTATAAAGTCTTCAATTTCTAATTTTTCTAATTCTGGTAGTAAAGCTATTTTATTCCATATTTGTGAAATACATTTTTCCAATGGATACATTTTTCCATTTTTCCAAAATGGATAACGCCATAAGCACCCTGCCACCCAACCAACCCTCCAATTGAAATTACTATTTTAACAAAGAGCAGTAGCCATAGCAAATCAGCTGAAGTAATAAAAACAGATCTACCATAAACAATATATATATACATGTACGCGAAGAAGTGAATGGAAAACACTGGATTCAACCTTGCTTCGTCGAAAAGAACTTGAATGATTAATGTCCATTGTGATACTAAGCATGGTGTTGGAGTTAAGAGAGACTTCGATAAAAGATCTGTGTGATTGTTGTCAAAATGACTGCGAGGAGAAACAGTACCACAAAGCCTGCAAAGGATGGTTTTAATAAGATTTTTATATGGTTATTTGTAATGCCTATGCAATGCTCACATCTAAAGCTGTTTTACAACGATGGCGAGGATAAGCTGTCATGCAGATGGACCAGCCACCAAATCGTTTGAAAGTCAAATACATGCATTCTGTGTCTCGGAAGAAGAATGTCAAGGTTTATTTCCGGACGAGCTCCCAAAAGTGCAATCCCTCTTCATTAAATGTACTCATTGGTTTGGTGATTGGAGTGAACTCGAATTATATGTGCCCAGGTTTTATTATAACCATTTTCAATAAAATAATGTATTTTATAAATATTGCCTCATTATTGTATTTATGCATGCACTGCTGCTATTTATAGCATTTAGACATTTAAAAGTGATGCTCACATCACTTCTATCATGGAGTATGATTTTGATCAGCATTTGCAACATCCATTCACAGCTATGGTATGTGGTGCAACTCAAAGTGGAAATACCATTTCCCCTGCACCAATAAGAATTGTTTGGTGTTATAGTGCACAAAACTCGCAGATGTTGATATAGTAAAAACTGTAAAACCCGAAATTGAGTTTGTTCAAGGTTTGCACGATGATATGTATAAAAAATGTCATCCTAATGTTCAAAATTTATTAATAATGGATGACTTAATGTCAAAGGAGGGTGACGATAAGCACGTTACAGATTTATTTACCAATGGCTCACATCATCATAACTTATGCATTCTTTATATTTTACAAAATATTTTTCCTAAAGGTCAAGAAAGCCGTACGATAAGCTTAAATGCCCATTACATGTTTCTTTTAAAAACCACGTGATCCATCACAGATAAAAACTCTAGGTCGCCAATTATATCTTGAAAATCCAAAATGTCAAAGTGATGCCTATTAGGATGCAACAAGTGAAGCCCATAGCTATTTAATAGTAGACTTGAAACAAAAAACAATAGAAGCCATTAGACTACAAAGCGGAATACAACCGCAAGAAAAGTGCTACGTTTACGTTCCCAAGCATGTTTCAACAATAGCTATCAAGACCAAGTCTGCTGAGAAGGAAATTTGCTCCGCTGGGCATAATTTTGCTATGTGTTACTCATTGTCAGCATTGATGTGGGTTTTATCATGTTTGCAATTTACACGACTGAGAACAGTAGTAAAGTGCAAGTTGTGACCGATAAACCCCCCACTATCTGGATACTGCGTTCAGAAAAGCATTTTTCATCCAACAAGAACATAGTCATGTACTCATAGCACTTGATATGCAGCGCTCCATTGCTGAAAATACAAATCAACTTCAAAACAACGGAACGGAAGAAAAAACTATTGAAGGGTACTGACGATTCGGTTGTCACAGGCATTTCTGAATGCTGCTACAATTTGCTGAAAGGTGGTGTGCCTACAACAACCAACAAGCTGAAAAAGCTGAACCATTAAAAGTAACAAAGAAAATAAAACGACAAATGATACTGCAGAACGGAGGATTCTTGGGATCACTATTATCTGTCCTGGCACAGGTTATATCCAGCATTGTATCAGCTGCTGCTCGATAATGACACACGTACGTAAAAACTCATAATGTCGTAAATGCTGCGGAGAATACGGAAAGAGCCTTAACACGCCGTTCCAATAAAGACTTTGATGTTGATATGCTACAAATTCTGCAAAACAAAAAGCTATGGCTGTACTCGCAAGTTTTGCAACATTGATTGATATTTCAAAATCAACTAGCCAAACCCATGCCTGTTAAAGTTGAAATCACCGACCCCCCTTGAAAAAAATGGTGGACCCATGACCAATGCTCAGCTGACCAAGATGGGCCAAAGTATCATCCTAGGACTGCAAGTTTCTCAACAAGCCAAAGCCCGAAGAATCATGAATGCCTTAACCACTCATACTGATATTGGTAAAATCGTCAATATCTTTACACAGCCAATAAAAGTCAGCTTTTTTAATGCAACGTTTCGAACAACATATGTTCTACAAGTTATTCAAAGAAAATAAAACAAAAGATACAAATTAACATTAAAGGCAAGACAAATTTCAAACAATACAATATAAGAATGGATGCCCAAATTAAAAACAACGCAAAAGTTCCATAGTTCAAAATGTACAAACAAAAGGAGTGGAAAATTTCTCCTAACCTTAAGTTTTAATAGAATCTTCACAACAACAATTTTCACTTCCTCAAAAATATTATATTTCATGAGTCAACCGGTATCATATGCAGTATTAAAAATAAAATAATGAAATGGCAGAAGATAAAATAATTTTGAAATCCATTAAAATCTTAAAAGGCATCATAAAATCCTGGAGATCTGTTCACAGCTAAAGAAAATTTTGCAATGAAGAAAATAAAAAAGTGTGGGAACTCTGGGTATCCACATGTCATTAATTAAGTGGAATTAAATATTGTGCAATTACAATAATCTAACTTTAGAAGAAAAAGTTCGTTATGTTATGCAAATTAAAATACATTATCAATAATCAAATTCTAATTAAGAAACCGATCTTGCAAATAAGAGAATTTAATTTTAATAATGAAATTTTAATTTTATTTTTGAATTCTATTAAGTTAATTTAATTTTGAATTATTTCGAACTGCTCTATGTGGGTTTCTACGTGGTACGCTGATATGTTTTTCCTTTACTTTTAAAATAGGTTGGGAAGTATATCAAACATGTCATGAGCAACAGTATTTTCTTTATTAGGAAAGGAGGGATCAGAGATTAAATTATGTGGTATAGTCTTATCTGTGGGATGGATGGGGTCTATAAAGTTAATAAAATTATTTGGGCGTTTCATACCCAAATTAATCAAGAAAGGGATATAGGCAACTGGTATAGTACCCATGTCTTTTGCTAAATTTATAGGGTTGTCATAAGACAGGATATTAAACTTTTCTTTCAGTGTAAGGCCCCTTTTTCCTTTATCCATATCTAAATTTTTTGGATTCTTCAAATCAAAGGAATGTCCTGGGAATTCATTGACATGCTTCGCCATTGCATGTGACACAACATCCATGCATCTTATTTTACTTGCATGCTGTATCATGCGTTGGTGTATGAAGTTCTGTGTTTGGCCTACTGGTCGCAAAAACCGGTTATTTTGATAAACGTTTAACTGTTTTTTTTCGATCGGTTAAACGGAAACCGATTCTCAAACGTTAGTAACGTTATGATACTAAACAAAACTGAAAATATGGTTTACCAACAGGAATCTTTTATTGATTGCTAACTATTTTAAACAATCTTACCTACAAGTTCTTCATGTTTGCTGCTAAGAAAACCAGCATTTTTTTAAAAAAAACATATACTTGATTGTTACCTGTTGTTTTCGAATTGTATACCTGACATCACATTAACTTGTTATCCATCTACAGGTCGATGATAGCTGGGTAAACATGGTTAACAAGTGTAGTTTATAAATGGTACATCCAGAATTTTTTCCTATATATTAACACCTAGTTGCTTGCAGTGGTCGCAAAAACCGTTTATTTTCGTTATTTTTATTTTTTGCGTGAAAAACGAAACGGAAAATGCAAACCGTTTAACTGCTTCGGAGACAGTTTCCGTTTAACCGTTTCTGAGACAGTTTCCGGTTAACCGTTTAACCGCTGCTAGCACTAGTTTGGCCTATATTGACATTTGGACAATCTTTACAATTGGTCATGTACACTACTCCATGTTTTTCAGTTATTGAAATAGGATCTTTTTTATATGGAAGCATTGAAAACACAGTTATTTTGCATTTTGGGGCTAAATTTATTTTTATATCCTATTCTTTAAATGTTCTATTTAGTTTTTCGAAAGTGTTCTTGTGGTAAGGTATTCTCACCCATTTTTTATTGTTTCTAGGAATATTTGAGGTGTAATTATCCAATAGTTTCAATAGTCTCTGTAATATATTATTACAAAATGTTTTTGGGTAATTATTTTACGAAAGAATGCGTATCATCTTATTGACTTCGATAATTTTTTCCTTGGTTTGGGATGTTAAGGAAAGAGCTTGACTAATTAAAGCCGTAGCTACATTCCTTTTTGTATTAATAGGATGGGCTGAATAAAAATCAAAATATCTCCTACAGTTAGATGGTTTTTGGTATAAATGAGTTGTAAAGTAATGTTCCCTCCTGGTAACCAAAACGTTAAGGAAAGGAATTTTACCATTTAAACCACTTAAACCAATGTATTTTTGTCTGTTTTTATTAAAAACGTAAAACTGCATTACAAGTGTTTGTCAATTCATTTATATAATACTAGATGCAACTGCATGGCTACTTTGATTAACAATAAATTTTATCATCATGACAATATCTACCTAAATGTGCGATTCCAAGTCTTCTTTGGCAATCAGGTCATTCAATTGTTTATTTCTCGAATACAGGCACTGAGGCGTTGAATGGTCTTGAATTTCATCCCTTGGTATTGATGGTACAGAAAAAAACAAGCAATGTAGACCGCATGCTGCTGAATATTCCGATTGAACGACGCATCGATTAGAGGTTACCAAATAGCTGTAGTACTTTATCCAAGCATGCCATGCCTGATGATAATGTTGAGTTGGATGCCGTACAAATCGAAAAAATTGCAAAGTCCATTAGACGTCTTAATTTCATCCCTTGGTATCGATGATACAGAAAGAACAAGCAATGTAAACTGCATGCTGCTTAATATTCTGATTAAACGATGCATGGATTATAGCCCGCCATGCCTGATAATATTGAGGTGGATGCCCGTACAAATAGAAAAAATTCACTTAGTCTATTATACATCAAGGAGCTGGCAACCTAATGTTTCCCTGGATGATCATGTTTCTCGGTGTTGACGATTATTGTCCCTGGATATGTTGGTAATACATTTAACATTTAGTCTGCAGGGAACTCCTATAAAATAGGCAGCCGTACATGTATCGCCTCTCATGATTCTTTTAAGTTTGCGTTCATCCAATTTCATTTGCTAAAGTCAAACATCCCACGGCAAGTCATGTCCATCTGCATCAAGTTTTGGAATTCGGCCAGGACAATGTTGACGGTGTGTGACAGTGGGTTGGCAAACTTGATTTTCAGTTGAAAATTTTCATTCTTGACAGGTTCGTACACTTCTCCACAGGCCAGGTCCGGTGTAAAGTTGAATGCCCATAAGCTGTAACCTTTAGCATGTGTGTCGCTCGATGCTTATACTTTTGTCAGCATGGATTCCTCTATCGAAGCAGGTATGTAGTGTGTTAAAGCAGCAATTATATTGTCCAGCTCCAAAATCTGGTGTTAAGGTACAGTTTCGCTGGTGCGACTGGCGACCGCGATATGGCGTTAGTCCCCGAAGTGTTGATTTCGTTGCCACATATACAAGCTGTAGAAGCCACTGCACTGACGTACAGTAATGTTTTTGATATAATGCAAGTTATTTTGTAATAATTTGTATCGCATTGTAAACACAGGTATTGAAAGTCTTAAGTTAATTGATCTCTTTGTTGACTTTGGCTGTATTCTTTTGCCCTATTTTTTCCGATGGTTGCAGTTTCCGTACCCACAAACAGTGGCAAATAAAACAAAACAAAACCTTACAATAAATCACAAAACCTTAAAGTATACAACGAATTATAACCTAATCAACGTTTATTAAGTAAGATTTAAGTCTAATTTACGTCAGATTAGTTTTTATTTAGTCAGATCGAGGAGACTCCGCGATCTGACTGCTCGGGGAAGAGTAGATTCGCCGTCGCCCGCGATGAGTCGTCCAGTCTCAGTCGACGATCGCATCGAAGGAAATCGCTCCTATTGAAAATGGTGGTAACCAGTCATTGAGCGACTTCGCAGTCACCAGTCGCGCCAGCGAAACCGTACCTTAAGAGCTTCAAACGGTAGTTGTTGACCCTCGATGAACACGTTGATATAGTTAACGTTATAATGAATAAAGTTTATGGAGTTTTGCCATATGCTCCGTTATGGCAAAAATCGGCTGATGGTTTTAGCATTAGTTCAGTGGCGATTGCAACCTGCTTTGTATTCTTTAGCCATTTTTCTCTGACCAAGTCACGGAGAGTTTGTGGGATTTGTTTATGTGGTGCCATTTATCTTTTCTTTGAATTTGAATGTATTATTCAGCAGCTATTGTCTTGCAAAAAAGCTAGGTTAATACATATAAATATATATACTATCAAGGAAATCAAATACTTTGCATAAATAATCAACATTTCAGTTTAATTGAAGAAAATTTCTAAACATTTGTCTCAGTATTTAATCATTTCCATATATTTGTCCATGGTCTCCATTTTGTTTTTGTCATGTTTATTTAATTGATTTTAGTTTAATTTGGAATTAATTGTTTCCAAAGCTGACAAACAGATCCCATTTAATACTCCATAGTTTATTTTTCTCCGGCATTTACCATTTATCGAGTAATTCTTCAATTTTGAGGACTCAAGCTGCACAAATCTGCAAATTTCTAAACTTTTATCATGTAGTTTATATTGCTTCTTTGATGAAAGGAGCCACTGAAGCTTTTCGGCTTGACCATGAGAGGTGTCCTTTTCCAATCAGGAAAACATTGCTTAATGTATACTTGTGGTCCAAAAGATCACCTGCCCAGACAGCATTGACGTAGCATGACAGATGAATCTCACCAACTGCTGGAAATCATAATTTTAGGTCAATGGTGGTAGCAAAGTACTAAAAAACCCATATTGCAGAAATCCAGTCACTGGTAATAGGTTGACCAACACTGCGACACAGGATAAAACCTTCTAGGGCAATGTTAGGCCGTGATACAACAGCCAAAAATAGCAACATGCTTGTATTGAAAAGGTTGACTCTTTGGAATGCTTTTGATCAAAGATGTCCAACCTCCATTGATAACTTATTCGGCTCGCTAATTGTCGAGTGGTTTTGCTCTTGCCTCCCGATCCAGGTTGTGGGATTATATCTCCAGTCTAGGTCATTGAAAAAATTTTCGAAAAGGCGAAATTCCCAATGTGGCGGCTCTTTTAAATGAGTTTAAACCGAAGTTCAGTGTAGATCCCCTGAGAGGGATGTGAAGTCTCCCTCGTAGAAGAAATTCCCTTGGGAGGAGAAGGAGAGTCTTACCCTTGCGTTTGTTTTTAGCACTCGTGTGCAGAAATAGGCTAACGCAAAAAATCACGAAATAAACAAACAAACTTCTTAAATTTTGATTGAAGAAAGCCACGTCTCCAGTAAAAGGTGGTGTAAAAGAAATGATCCATCGGCCACGCGTTTAATGAAAATTTCCAGGTAATGATGTATGTCAACCAAGACCGTGGTACAAATATGCCAATTAACTGCTGGCCCACGCTCTGGGTAATAGCTGAAGATAAGCCAGCAACCAGCAAATCATCTACATATATATACAAAAGTACATAGGTAAAGCCACCACATTTTCCATTAATGATGTATAGGCAAGGATCTGCCTTTCATACTAGAAATTGATGGCTAAGAGCAGCATTGGCAGTAATGTTCCAAGATCTTGCAGATTGCTTTAGTCCATAATGGTTCTTACGAAGATTAATACCTTGCCTTTAGATTCCTCTGATGTTCCATGCATAATTTGTCATCAAGGTTTCCAATTAAGAATGCAACATTGACGTCCAAATGTCGGACATGTCATTGATGATTGAAGCTACAAGAAGTGCATGGACAGTGTCAGGCTTTACAACTGGGGCATGTTTCATTATAGTTCCAGCCAAATTGCTGGAAAAATCATCTGGCCACCAATTGTGTCTTGTAAGTGTGTGAATGTCCATCACCACCTAACTTCACTCTAAAAATCAATTTCGATCGGTTAGCAGGTCATCAAATTCCCAAACCTTGTGCTGTTGTAGCAAATGCATTTCCACATCAACAACTGCCAACCACCTCTTGTGTTCCTCTTCTGGAATTTCCAACATCTCCCATGTCTCAGTCTCTCTAATCTAGTGAGAGGTAGCAGCCATTAGGCAACTGTAACGCCAACTTCTTGTGAGGAACTCATTTTGGTGAAACAAATGGATGCATGTTGACTAAGCATGGGTTCTAGGATACTTTTCTCATCAGGACTGTTTTTTATAGATGGTGAAGCAGGCAAGCATACATCAGACGATAATGAAAAGGGTTTAACCATCTGTACATCTTCAGATCCAGTCTTCAATTTCTTTTCCAGGTAATATCATTGGTGTAGTAGTCTTCTTTGTTGCAGCTGTAGATCCCATCAATAATGATGTAGCATTTACTGACATGGAAGTGTTTGTATGTTCCATGATTTTCAACAATCGGCACAGCTTTCTGGCAGTGGCTGGGTCCAATATCCGATAAGCCTTAGCATGGTCATCCCACGTTGGAATAAAGGAAAATACTCTTGAACCAATATTCCTTATATGGCTTACATCTGGTTTTATTCTAAACCACTGCTTGTATGGTGTAGCGTCCTGCATAAGTCCACATACAGCAATGTGAATAAGATTCCCTACTGATATTGAATGGGTTGCAGTATTCTTTGGAAAAGGTGATGCAGACAACTTGCCAACAGCACAGTGTCTGTAATCACTGATCATTAATCTGTATCCTAGTAGCCAAATCAGCAATGACTAACTTCTATACAACAACACTGTCTCAATGGTCAAATTTGCAGTGCCAATCCTGAAGACTAGTAGCTGATGTCACCATCCGAGCTAACTGAAGATAATAAAGGTCGTCATCCTTCCTGACAGCAAAGTTAATCCTCCACATCCTCCACCTCCACTTCCTTAAACACCACACAGGCATTGTCTTTGAAGATCACTCGCTGACCAGAGGTGTCCATCCTTTATACAGAAATCAATCCAATTTTATAAATAGGGATGTAATTCACTCGACAAAAGTAAATAAGATGAACATTACCATCAAGTATATGACTGTAAATTCATCCATCCCCGATGTCTTTGATCAGCTTGAGAAGAATTGGCCATATCCACAAAGATCTTTCATGGCTTTGGTTGTCATTTGGAATGTAGTTCCTGAATCAATTATCCAAGTTTTTGACACACCTTGATGGGCAATAGTAGTATGCCCCATATTGGCACTTTCACGAACGCAGAAACTGAAAAAATTCTGATCTGCAACTTCAAGATACAAGGTCTGATCCATGTTGAACAGTGACTCGCTGTGAGCCATAAAACTCCTTGCGCTTCTAATTTTCTGCTTCGAAAATTTGGCATTGTAACTTCCAATGACCCTACATGCCACAATGGTCTTTATTGACGTCAATAATGTCTCGGTCATTCGCTTAGCCAGGTCATCCACTTGCTGATGGTATGGGGTAGAACAATGGTGTTCAATAGATAAGGACTGAACATAATCCTTGAATTGACGACTTCTGAGGCGTTCCACTATCCGTCGTTATCATTTTTGGAATCATGAAACATCTAACTAATGTTCTGCAGTTTGTTTTTGGACCGCCGCCGCAATATAAAACCTTGTACTAGTCCACTGCAACGATTATGAATGTTACCCTTCCAGACTCGTTGAAAGGTGTAACAGGACACCACATATACTGAGACGTCCCATTTCAATGACTGCCAGTAGTAGGTTTGGGTGACGACCGCCATGGTCCTCGAAGCGCCAAAATGTCTCGCTAAGGGTTGGTCGTGGGCATCCGCCAGTATCCTGCCGCAAAACTTCGTTGGCACGACCTAAAACAACTGTGGTGGCTTTTGAGTTGGTAAAAATGTAATATTCCATCAATAACCAGATAGTCGCGATAGAGGCCAAGTCAGCCATTGCCATGGTGCATAACTCGGTCATCTTGTCGTCCATTTTTTGTCCGTGATGTATTTCTGCTGGGAAAATTCTCTGTATGAAATCATCGTCTTTCCACGATTCCGATGCGGCCACTGGAAATCTGGTAAGGCAATCAACGTTTCGATTTAACCCTCCTTTCTTAAACCAGACCGGATATTGAAACTTCCAGGCGTGATATCCAGTGTCCCAATCTTGCTGATAGATTCTTCGTCTGATACACATTAAAGCAAAGAGCGTGGTGGTTATTCATTATTGTAAACAACGACCCTAACAGGTAGTGGCAACACTTGTCGCATGTATAATTTGTTTTTATAACATATAGACACAGGAAATAATGAGCATTCATCCAAACAGTTTCAGTTCATCGCATTAAAGACATCTGCACATTAAATTTGCACTGTTTTTTCTTCTTTTCATAAGTATCAAACCGTTTTAAGGGTGGCCACACAAAAAATTTATCCCGACAAGGGTGCGGGGCGAAAAAAGTTTGAGAACCTAAGCTCTAGTCTAGGGTAATAATATTGTGAAAAAAACGACATTTTTTCTGAGTAAAACCTTTCCCAGTAGCACAGTTTAGCAAGGAAGGTCGCAGAGTGGCACATTGAAGAGCATTGGTCTATTTAAACCCTTTAATCCAAAGGAGGAAAATCATCACAACTCAAGCGCTCCAGACGTAGAGCAAGCGCTTTTTCGTTTGCTATTTTTTTATTTATTTTTATTTTTTTTGCAAAATGTTAAGTTTTTCTGTTGTAATAGTGTCCAAAAACGGCATTTAAATTTGATAGATGCACATGGTATATGGGGCTGACCTGTAGACAAAATTTGAGATCTCTAGGACGTGTTCAAGTTGGTCCAAAAGGATCTCAAAGATGTCCAAACAAACGGAGAGCAATGGAACCAAGTTAAATAAAAGGTTTTAAGGCTGTACTAAACACTCCCTTGCTTATGTCAAAATTTCTCGACGAGCCAAGCGTCTTTTCTAATTAAAATTCTGTTTTCATAGATTAGTGCACAGAGATCATGTTTTTTATGATAATGTCTGGTTATTTTTAAAATTAATAAATGAGATTTTTTTAAATTTTACGGGTGTTTTTCCTGGGCCCTATTCCACAAAAAGTATGGTCTAATAATTACAAGTGAAATTACTTGTAAACTCCACTAATATAAAATA